>CAMOHE010047537.1:0-60388 GCA_946598075.1 Artocarpus hirsutus
AACACAGTGAACAATCCTTATCTCAGGTCCATTTTTCTCAATTTCATACCATAGAAAAATCTACAAAAATTAGGAGATATAATAGACACATAGAACTATAACATATCCAAAAATCACCTTTAAATAAATTTTATACAGCTCAAACCGTGCATTAGAAGGCAGAGACTACAAACATACTCTAGGTGCAAAACAGTGAGTCACATGTAATAATTTGTGCCAAACAATTAAAATAAACTTATTTGGACCTAAAAATTCATATGATATCATTTTTAACATACACGTACAGTAGCACAAAATTTCTCATTTCCAAATAAAATTATATGATCATACAAAAATATCACATAACAAGAATCTCACAACTTTACTGTTTACGCAGTCACATAACATAGGCTTAATAAAAATTCTATTACACATGAAATGCTCATCAAATCATTACCAAACTTTCCAGCCCATAATTTAATATATATATATATATAAGCATGTACACCAATTTTCATGCAATAAAACATTCATTTGCATTAAAAATAATACTCATACATTTGTGCAACATGAACAGTCAGCAACAATTTACTGTGAGTAGTGGAGAGAAGAAAATTCATAACTTTTTATAGAAAATTCGAATTGAAGTGAAATTTGGAGGAGAATCATATAACACATGCATAATTAACATACTAAAAATTCAGAGCAAAACATAATTCCTAGACGAAGATAGGGCAGTTGCATTGTAGGAGAAAACTATGCTTAAAATTTACCAAAATTGAATTTATACCTTAGAACAATTCTTCTTTAAATTCCTTGAATTATCTCCAAAGAAATTTTGATATTTTAACAAAGGATTGCAGGGGAATTTGAGAGGAAGAAAAAGAAAGAAAAACATGATAAGAAGAGGGAGAGAAAACGAGAGAGAGAAAACGTGGGAGAGGAAAATACGTGAAATGGAGGGAGAGAGAAAAAGAGCGTTATAAAAAAAATGAATTCGTTTACGTTACACTCTCCACATTAATCAAAATTTTCTGATTAATTGCAAGGCATAAATCGTGGGAAGTGGAGAGGATTAAGGGAGAGTTGAATATTTTGACTCGGATACCATATTTTACTTTTGTAAAACAGGAAAAACTTATCCATTAATTCAAATAAATCAAAAGTCAATTGTTCCTTTACCAAAATTAAAGAAATCATTCCATAATTATGTTATTTATCTAGAATAAATTATCCTTATCACAAATTTAACCTCATCACAATTTTTGTGAAATTTCTGCTGACTGCTTGTCAGTTGTCATCGGCCTGCCGATCTATCTCTTCGGCCTGCCAATCTCTGAAGTCCGGCCTACCGATGATATCTCATCGGCTTGCCGTTCGAAAGGGATCATTTCGGCCTGCCAAATTGAATGGTCCGGCCTGCCGATCTGCCCTTAAATACAAAAATCATTCATAACATTTAATTATCAATAAAAATATAATTAAACATATAACATTAATGACATGAATATTTGAGCACATCAATTCCACGCGAGCGTCACCTGTCATAACACTTAGAATAAAATGGTTAGCACCATCTATCAAATGTCATAACACATATCATAAATATAACATTTAACGTCGTCATTTATCATAGCATAATCCGTTACATAAAATTAGGCGGGCGTTACAGTTTCATCATATTGGGGTGGATATTCCATGAAAAATTTTGGTGCCTCTCCTAGTAGGAATTGTGCTTTGAAGAATTCAAATGCCAATGATAATTAAAGGCTGCCATATCCTCCAATAAGTGGTAAGCTTCATCAATGATTTTGAAAAGAAAGAATGGCCATCAGAAACTATGCCTTTTTCCACCCAATATCTAGCTTCAACATGCAATCCTTCAATAAATATTTGGAGAAGAGCCCACTTTGACAGGTTGTGATATGGGTACCGCTCAAGCATTTCTTTAAATTGCTCCTAAGCCGCATAAAATAGTTCCATATGTTGTTGGGAAAAACTTGCAAGGATATTCTGATAAAACATCATGAAGTTCCTTGGAAAACAAATGACTTAAAGAAAAAAATTAGAACAAATTAAAACGAAATAAAACAAATAAAAAAATGTTCAAAGTAATCTTAGAGCTAATTGGTATCGATATTAACTAAATTAAACAACAATCCCCGGCAACGGTGCCAAAAGCTTGTTGTGAAAAATCTGCAAGTGCACAGAATCGTAGACAAGTAACAAAGAGTGAGTGGAGTATCATTCCCACGAGATTTGTGCTAATCTAGCTAAATACCGATATTAGTTAACTCTAAAATTATTTGGACAATCAAATGTAGAATAGAAAAATAACAAAACAAAAAAGTATAAATGAAAACCTAAATAAAAAAAGACTAGAGCATTTGATTTCACCTAAATTAATCCTATTCAAATCATCTAATTTAATCAATTGATGTTTACTTCTATACCGATAACAAATTTCTCTTAGGTAGTCATTAATCTTTCTCAAGCATTAATAATTTATCCTAGTTAGCAAATTTCTTACATCTCTGTGGAAACTTTAAACTTACCAAGATTCATTAAGAATAAGAAATTCATGGTGTTACACAAGTCTCATAGATATTTCTATCCTACGATGATCTCATGGCATTCAATCATGGTCTAATTTAATTATCGCTTCTCAGCCTCAAATTAAATCACAAATCATGCAAAAGGTGCGCAGAATTTTATAAGCATTAAGATTAGATCAAATACTCAGCATAGATAATAAATAAACATCGAATTGAATTAAATTAAATAAATATGAACATTCATAATCCGGCTACATCGTAGGCCTAGAATAAAGAAAACTAGTTCATAATGAAACTAAAAATCATCCTAAATAATGTCTTAAACATAAGGAGTAGAAGAAAAGAACTGTATGTTTGGATGTGAAGATGGATTGTAACGCTCCTATATAGGGGTTAACAGTTTTTAATGAATTAAAATAAAAATCAAAAATAAAAGTAAAACTTCAAAAATAAGATTGCTCGGGAGTTAAATGATAACTCTCAAATCAAAAATAAAAATATAAATGACAATTAAACCATAGTTTAATGTAGCACCTTAAATTTAATAATATAAAACTATCATCATCATCATTTCAATCTTCAACATATCTTAATACAGTCACAGAAGGTAACAATGATGCTTACATTATCATGAAGAATATTCTTAAGCAAATAAAGCAATTTCCAATGTATACAGTTACATAGCTTCCTCAACTATGTTTCTTGTCACCACCTCACACATTTTGAGACCTGAAAAGATGAAAATATAGGGGAATGAGCAACAACATGCTCAGTAGGGAAAACCATTATTCACCTTTAGGTTTTTTATCCTTACCACATTAAAACCTGCATGGTTAGTTAGTTCTCATCACTATTCATCAATTTTATTATGTTCAATTCTAATGGATATCTTATGATCATTCTTTCCAAGTTTCATACATATATACATATTAATTTAGGATTCAATTATGCTCATCTGTATCCACTGTACAATAGAATTTCATATCACTCAACTCAACGAAACCCAAATGGGCACACTTGATCACCCTCTAAACATTACAAGGGGTTTCGGTGAGGAGACATCAAGCCTCGAGTCCTCACTAAGTCGATTCTTGTACAGTGCATTCTGGGACTTTCGACCTAAGGGAGCGTCATTACCTCCCCCCCTATTTTACTTTTTAGGATATTCGTGCCCAAGGACTTAACCACCGCCCTCTTCATGTCTCACCATTCCTCTATAATCAATCTTTATTTATAGAGTTAGTTTTACTAACCATACTTCTCAATTTACAACAATATATGTCAAATCAATTTATTCCTCGTTGTATAATACAGGATGAGTTCATATCATTGTCTCATATATGATACTCATATAATAGCAGTTCAACATATATATATATATATATATATATATATCTTGCAATAAAACAATAAATTTTTAATTCCATAAAAACCTCACAAAAGACGAGTAATAGAATCCCTACCTTTCAAGCTTATCAATAATCTTTTAATCTTGGAATCAATTAACGTTAGCTCTACACTCCCTTGATCCTAAGGCATGCATAAGGACAATTAAAACTAAAGCATAGCATACAACCACATTCATAAATAAATCATGTGTAAATCCATCTCACTAGTGTACGATTAAAGTTTTTATGCAAATTTCTTTTTGAATACCAAAGTAACAATTTTGGTCTTAACACAATATAAAATGTATACAAGTTATCTATATATTTTAGTCCCTAATAAGATTCATAAATCACTTAAGATAGTGTTGGAAAGGTTGTAAGACATTAAGGAATTAGGAAGTGAGCAAAGTTGGGTTCTTGGTTCAGGTTAGCAGCTGGTATACTATGGAAAACTGATACTCTACTTTTGCAAAAAGGGCAGGTTCACTATCTACAATCAACACATGGGTTAACAAGTGGTTTACTTAAGATAAATAGGCGGTATACTACCACTGGCAGGTTTACTAGTTTCTAATCCAAAATTGAAAAATTCATAAAAAATAAAATAAAACTCCGATTTAGGCTCATGATAGCTAGGTTGAAAAGCTTAGGTTGTCTATTTTTTAAACATGCAAACCAATTTACAAAATTCATTTTTATTTAATCCAAAAATTTCAAGAAAGAGCCACTATCCATAGAAGTATTACAAAGTTTAACAATATAATTTTCTGTTTTCGATATACACACTTAGACTTTAAACATATGCTCTAAAATAGCAACAAAACATATACTCAGGTTCAAGAACACAAATTTGAGTAACCCTTGAGTTATGAATGACAGACTAAATTCGTTTATAAGATTCTAACCTCGGATAATGGCTAATTAGAAGCTTGAAATGGCTTTAAAACAGGTTCCTTGACTTTGATATGGCTGAAATTCTTGCTTAAATGGAGGTGATGGTGGTTGATTTTTATGGCTGCCTTGAAGAAGTTTTCTAAGTATTTTGCTTCAGCAAAAAAATGAGAAAAAGAGTTTGGGAACCATGGGAGAAAAAGGAAGAAAAAATAAAGTCTTTAAAGAGAAGTGATAAAAGCAATTATGGAGGAGACATGTTGGAGCATGTCACGGAGGAAATAAAGAAAATGAGGGTCAACAGTAGTTGGGAAAGATATCCTCATGTCTCCTTTGGAGACTTTTTGATAGGAAATGCCAAAGTGGTATTTTCATGATAAATGGAACAATAAAAACAACTTAGTAATTTAAATGCAACAAAATTTTAAATTATCATGTGTTATACATTAATTTGTAAAATTATTCCTGTTAAAATAACGGGTGTTACATGGATTTCATCTCCAGGTTGCACCGTTCTTCTTCTCCAAAGTATTGAGTTCTCCTTTCTTTTCTGCAGTTTCTCTCTATAAAATTTCTTGCTCCAACCTTCTATAATGTTCTATTTATAGGCTAGGGTTTGAAACGGCAATTTTAGAACTAAAGTACACTAAAATCTGAGTTGGAATCGCAAAGGCGCCTAAGCTTCGTAATGGCGCCTAGGCGCTACATAGACTGTAGAGAATTTTTTGAACTAGCACCTAGGCGCCAAGATTGTGGCGCCTAGGTGCTGCAATATTGCTCACCTTCATAGAATGGCATCTAGGCGCCCAAGTTATGGCGCCTAGGTGCTTTGCTCTCGGGTTTTTGTATGGAACTTCATCTGTATGAGCGCCTAGGCGCCCATGAGCTGGCGTCTAAGCTTTATTTTTATCCCGAGTCTAATTTTGCTTATTTTTTGTCCGCTTTGCCACGCACTTTACTATCATGCATCATTTCTCCTCAAAACCTACAAAAGAACACAAAACACTATCAAATCCTTATAAATTGTTCAAAACTATCAAAAATATTAAGTGAGAATCATCTAATTAATTAGCCTAAAACTAATTTATCATCAGGAGTTGGTACGACACTCTTTTTAATTTTGGTGATGTATTTACCAGTTTAATTATTATGGTTATCATACCATGCATGAAGTTATATTTACATGTTATATACAAAACATAAATACTCTTGCACTATATAGTACATACAGGTACATACTTCATATACTCACATGTATATATTTTATATACTCACAAGTATACAACATAATATATACTCACAAGTACACATTACTATACTCATATGTACTTATATTATTGTATACATACAGGTATACACCTTGATATATACACAGGTATATATATATATATATATATCATAGTCTATACCTACAATCTCATATTATAGGTGGGATTGGTACTTACCTGGTTTTGGATTGCTGCGCAAGTCAACCTCAGTCCTCTTTTTCCTAGTCTTCTAGGGTCTTGTTTGGTCAATTACAATGTTATTAACCAAATTTTCACAACTTCCTCTATTTGTCAATACACAGTCCTCTTTTTCCTAGTCTTCTAGGGTCTTGTTTGGTCAATTACAATGTTATTAACCAAATTTTCACAACTTCCTCTATTTGTCAATACAAGACAATCGCTAATCAATAGTTTGAGTTGCATAACTGTGTACAACTTTGATAATCACCGGTTTTCTTATTCCTATCTTAGTCTATCCTATCATTTCTAACGAAGGATGAAAATCTTTCTAATAATTCCTTTTACCCATTTGGGAATGTTTTGGAACGATTCGGGTTACTTGGGGAAAAATGAAGATTTTGCCTTCGGTGGGCCTTCCTAAATTCCTTGATCTCGACTTTGCTATTTTAACTAAAAAAGTTACGTATTGATCTTAAAATAATACCCTGGGGTGTCGGGTTTCTTTATTTGCATCAATGCTCCATTTTAACAAAACTTTACAATTTTGCCCCTTATCTGAAAATTTTGACAATTTTATCCTCGAGACTAAAATTAATCTTTTTAAATCATAATTTTTCATTTTTCATAAGGAAAATTTTTGCTCAAAATACTATACCCAAAATTCTTTTGCAAAATGACATTTTTGCCCTTTTAAAATTTTTTTTAATTTTAACAAATTTTCGTAAAATTAATATCTCACAAAAAGACACAATTTTCGACAAACCATTTGCGATTTTTAACAGTTTTATTGAGATCTACGACTTTTGTGTTTTAACCAAAATTCTCACTACACAAGGGTGTTTTTGGTCATTTTTCAAATTTGTTGAGAAAAATTTTTTCTTTGCAATTTAGTCCCTAGTTCATTTTTGTAAAAATCAGTTTTAAAACAACATTTTCACCACTGTGAAGGTAGTTTCAACCCTTGACTAAACCATTTTCATGCCAAATCACTATTCTTTGCAAAACTAACATCAAAATTACAAAACTCGCCTATTTTGCATAAACCAACACTTTTTGCATTTAACCCTTAATTTCAACAATAGCCACATGCCATAAACCATATACCCATGGAATTCAACCACAATCTTGCTTGAATATCCACATGCTTTTTTGAAATAATAAAAACTAAATCAAAAACCAAATAAACCTTAAGTTTGAGAAATTAAAACTTACCCAAAGGAAATTTGTGATTCTAGCCTTTTCAAGGGCTCCTTTGAAACTTTCCTAAGCATTTTTCACACAAAAAAAATTTCTTGAATCAAATTCCCCCCTTAGCCTAAGAAAAATCTTAAGAGAACTTGAAAAAAAGTTTAGATTTTACCTCAAACTTGATAAAATCCTTTAAACTTTGCTTTTTGAACTCAATTGGGGCCAATTTTGCAAAGATTTGGGTTTGAGAAAATTTTTGAAATGGAGCTATAATGGCTGTAGTGGGGTTGAAGGAGAAGAAATGAGAAAAATTTGGCTTAGTTCAAAATTAATTCATGCATATCTTGTTTGGTGACTCAACAAGTATTCAAGTGGGCTACTTAAGGTGGCTAGGTGTGTTTGGGCCACCTTTCATGGCATGGTGGCCTAATAAAATTTCAATGGGTGTCCACTTGGTAGGCCCCAAAATTTTACACTGTATAATTTTTCATCACACAGTGTTTTTCTTATACTATCGTAGTAAAACCAGTGAAAAAAACATATTTTTAGACTGTAGAAAATATTCTTCTTGCCTTTGGTTTATTTTTGGAGGCCAAAGATAATATTTCTTATATATGTGTTTTCACTTAGAAGTATACTTATACCGCATCGAACCCCCTTTTTGCACTGGTTTAGGGTTTCAATAGACTCTCTATCTTATTTATACCATAATTACCCATCCATTTATATCACAATTCTATAATTAATTGTGATATAAAATTCATTTTATGGATATTATTTACAAATTTTTGAGTATTTAACTCACAAAATTTGTATTGAAATATCTGACATTACATCAAGTTCGTAGTGTAGTTTCCTATTGATACTACTTATTTGTACATTATCATAATTTTTACAGTAAATATAATTTTTTAACAGTAAATTCATTAATTAAACCCAAATAAATATTAGATTTTATTAATAAATTTCTCTAATCATTACAATACGTTAACTCTATGGAATCACGAACAACCTTAAATAGAAACTACATCCATCAATATGTAGCTTTACGTATTCTACACTATTATGCTATCCTATGGTAACTTAGTGTGCTATTTAGTTTCATAAAATCATGTCATAAGGCTAAGGTTCCTATCTATAGTTTTAAACAGTGAAAACCGATAAAAAATCTCAAATTTTACAAACTATGGTCATGGTCGGCTTGCTGAACCCCTTGGTCTGGATTACCGAACTTCACAGTTCGGCCTACCGGTCATGTGGGACTGGCCTGTTGAACTGCTTTAGGTTCAGCCTGCCGACAATATAAGTCGGACATGTCGAACTCATGAATCTGGCCTGCCGATGATCAAGATCAACTTGTCAAATTGAAAAAATCTAGGGACCCGAGACTTTAAATCTCGACCTCCCCAAGCCCAAAATCTCATTTTAAACCTATTTTTTAATTCCCAGAGTATGCATAATGTTCATAAATGATAGAAAAACGTACTAAAACACTTTTAAACACATTTAAACAATATTTACATTGAAAATTTCAAAGAAATTCAAAAATAGAGAAAAATAGAGAAAAAGAAAAAAAACTTGATTCAATACAATTTTCATCAAATCGAACTTAGATTCTAGATGATTTGAGTTCTACTAACTTAGGTTTAAGGTTTCCTAAGCTAAAACAAACTCAAATTTCAACATTCAAAGAAAAATTAAAGTTTAAGACAAAATTTGAAATTTAAAAAAAAAAAGTTAAACTAATTTTGAATCCAAGTTTGAAATCGAGTTTGTGGAAGCTCAATCACGTTCCTAGACCTCCAATCCAGCTGAGAATCAAAGCTTGAGCTTTAAAATTTTGAATCAAAGAGAGAGTGAAACGTACAGAAAGAGATAGAAGAGAGCGAGAGAAAGAGGAGAAAGAGAGAATCTGAGAGAGAAGAGGGAGAGGAATAAATAGAGGAGAATGGTGGCTTGCAGAATAAAAACCTTGTTCCAACACACAATTTTTTCAAAAAGGGGCTTACTAGACATTTGGCAAATTGTTTTGTTTCAAAATTCAAAATAACAAAAAAAATAATTAAGAGGGTTAAAAATAATTAAAAGTAACTTTGATTTGAAAATATCACAAAATAGTTAAACTAGGTTCAATTTGCATCATGGCATATTAATTCATCGTTTTACACACTAATCTTACAGAATGAAGACCTGGGTGTTACATTGAAAGAAATCCTTAGGCCAATTTGAGTGTTACACTCTTTGCATAACAGAATTTTGGGAGAAATATCATGGTTTTTTACAGAAATTGATATTTCTATCAAAATATCAATTTCTGTGGAAATTTCTAGATATTTTGCAGAAAGGACACGAAACCCTAGTTTCTATATATCAGTACTTCCAAGATAAGGAAATTTCTCTAGAAATATCGACGGCTGAAATATCGATCGAAATGTTGATTTTTTAATCCTTGCTAGCAAGATTGACATTTATGACAAGGGAATTCTTATGGTGTGGAAAACATTTTTGCACTATTCGTGGAGCATATTTGTTTAGCCATTGGATTAACTTTTTTAACGATTTGATCTGTGATTGTCCATGTTATTTTAGTCATTGGATTAACTTTTTAATGATTTGATCTGTGATTATCCATCTTAAAAATTTACGACACGCGATACAAAACAACTTTCGATCGTAGATCAGACCCTTTAAAAGTTAATCCAATGACTAAAACACCGTAACAAGTGATAAACCATAACAACTAACCGAAGGAAGAAATCCAATATTAGAAAGGCCTTTTTTTTTCCGTTGATGGGACAAGGTAAGGATGGATAGCATTTGAGGGTGGTAAAAGTGTGAAGAAAAGACGAATTGTAGTTTTTCTTAGAGTTATTTATAGGGTATTTAGGAGTTTGAACTAATTGGTTCAAAACACTATAACAATAGAGAGCTTTCTGATGTAGTTTATTTTGTTTCACACTATAACAATAAAGAGTTTTTTACTGTTTAAGTTTTAACCAATTAATTTGAACTAATTCTCCAAACACATGCTAACATAATATAAAGGAATGATAATTGTTCCATGTTTGGTATTGAAAAGAGTAGAGGAAAGGACGCACTTCCTTGGTAAAATGGTGTAAACATAAAGTGTCTGTTAACCAATTATTAATATTGTCACCCTCAATCTTCTTCAAACGAAAATCTTTAATATTGTAAATTTATACCAGCTATAAATTTATACTGGCTTAATATGGTTATTCACATGTTAGGCTATTAAAAATTTAATCTAATGATTAAAACAACATTTTTAATTATATAAAACAAACTTTTCAAAAAATTTTACAGATAACATATATTTTTCCATAGAAAAATAGATACAACAAAGAATTTTACAGTAAAAAAAAATTCTAAAAATAAAAAATAATCATCATCATTTAAGAACTTGAAAAAAATAAGAAAATAATTAATTTAGAAGATAAGAGTCGGCAAAAATATTACGCCTGTACATCGTTGCATGCGAAAAAGGAGTGATAAAATGATAAGAACCCATGTTAGCAATCCATGCCACCTTTCACTCGCTTTTTGATTCCATCCAAGCAAACAATGGAAGGCCAAAATCCTCCGCCTCTTTTACTCCATCCCCTAATCAGCCAATCCCTCGTGCCAAAAACACCCAAAAAGTCGCCTCGTGCTACTAATGCTCTTTATTATACGACATGGCAATCCAAAAATACATCATAGTTTTCAAATTGATGGAATCTAGGTCGGTTGAGAAACCAAATCCTACTAATAAACAGTCTAAAACTCTCACATGTTACAATAAATTCTTATAACATAAAGCTCTTACATATTACAATTCTTACTTAAAACTTTAGTTCCAACTAAAGCTCCAAACAGCCTAATAATCTGGTAAGCTATGTCCACTTGAATGGATTAAATAAATGTGAACATGACGATTTAGTAAAGAGTTTTTTTTTTTTTTTTTTTTAAGTACATGAAAGAAATATACAAAGACAAATATCAAAGAGTAGTAAATGATGCCAGCTATTCAAAGAGGGGAGATTAAAGAAAAACAAAAAATTAAAAAAGATATATATAAAAAATGAACCATGGCAAACGCGGAATAGAGTATAAACACATTGAAACATCACTAAATACTCAAATATAAACATTTTTATTAAGGGTGGAATGTAAATAGAGCCAGATATTTTCATCTGCAGAAACATTTCTTTTCAGCCTAATTGACCGGGTTTGCATCTGTACAAAGCTCCCCTTCTTGGAAAGTACCTTCTTCTCAACGCTTTTATCCTTCTTCTACATTACATTATTGTTCTTATTATTATAATAATATTTACAATTCTGGATGAGCCTGCAAATCTTGACCATTGCAAAATAAAGATGTCATTAGCAAAAACGAATTTTGTTATGTGAAATAAAGCACTAAGCAGTGCAATTCTCAAAATTCTTCAATAGATTTCTAAGCATCGTGAGATGAAACAACATCATAGTTCGCCAGCTTTGCAAAACAACACAGTCTTCTTCTGCATTACTAATCAATATTCTCATCCCATCATACAACAATCATGTCATGTACAGGTAGTTACATCCTTATAAGCAACTAAACTTGTATGTTAAAACATAAGACATGGTACAATACATGAGAAAACTCACCCCAGATGCATCTTGTTTTGGGGAATAAAAGAGTTATCCTTCTTCGTCATCCTCCAAGTTTGACAAATTATTTGATTTACAAGTTTCCTCAACGGACTCTATCTGATGAGGAGATACACCTTCAACAAAGGAGGAAAATCGTTATCCGTAACTCACTGAATATAATGAACCAAAAAAAAAAAAAAGAGATCATACATCACTACACAAGCAAGAACCAATTTTTCTGGTTTGGACATGAATTTAAAGTTTAAACAAAGATTAGATCCTTAAAGTTCAAAAAAATGAATGAACTCATAAAACTTAAAACTTTGGATATATAAGCAAGCTGCAATTACAGTAATAGGCCTAGTTAATCATTAACAAACAATACCTAGGGCTAGGAAAATAAAAAGTAAAAAAATAAAAAAATAGTTAATTAATTAATTAGTTACCTTGAATGAAGTAGTCGGAAGAAGGCCAACCTCGAATGGTGGTTGTGGACATGGACTCCTCTTGAGTCAAGGGATTGGCGAGTTTCTCAACCAGATGATTAAGCCCGTAATTGCGGGATCGAGGAGGTGGGACCCAGTAAGAGGCACCGGGGACAAAGGGAAGCCAATCAGGGGCTGATCGACGAACGATGATGCGGTGGATGGCGTCTTCAAGCTTACGAAGGAGAGGATCAGAAGAGGAGGACGAGGCGTCGGACAGATCTGAGAGATCGCCGCCCTGGGATGATGGGAGATTTGATTGGGTGCGGACGGACACAAGGCGCGACGACGACAATGGCTGCGGTGATTTTACATAGAGATAATGATGACGATGATGATGATGATGATGGTGCCGAGCTACGTTTAGGGTTAGGGTATGAGACAGAGATCTTGCCATTTACGAACAGAGAGAGCTTTGGGGACGGATAGATGTTAGATAAGCAAGAAGACGAGGAAAAAAATAAAAGGATTAAATTGGTGTCCGGTTGTATACAGGTTAAGTTGCCGTCATTACATGACAGGTAAATTGCTACGTTAGCCGCAACTTTTGACATTCAGTTTCAACTTTTTTATTATCATATTAAATCCTAACTTTTTGTAAAAATTAACGCTTAGTCTCAAATTTTCTTATTAAATGGACTCTAATAGGGATGCAACAATAGGCTGGAGCTCGTGGGCCGGCCTGGGCCCTTCCTGCTACAGTGACGGGTCAGGCCGGCACTGTCTGACACTGTTTATGGCTCGGCTCGGCCCATAAATATTGGTGGATTAGGCTGGGCCAATATATGTCGGTCCATGGGTCGGCCCGGCACGGCTCATGGAAAATCATAGACCGGGCTGGGCCGGCTCGTGTAGGTCCATAATGGGCCAGCCCATCTTGGCCCACAATGAATAATATTTTTTATGTTTTTTATGTCTTTTTTTTTTGTTTTTAGTAATTTTGTAAACATCTTATGTATAATTATATCAATTGTATTCTTTTTTCCTTACTAAGGTTTTGTCCCATTGGGTTTTCATTGGAAAGGTTTTTAATGAAGCAATCGTAAATAAAATATCCATTTATATATTTCCCATGACTATTCAAACTTTTATATTTGTTAACTTGTTTAAAAATTCAAAAATAAAAAATAACAATAAAAAAAATTAAAAATTACATGCTTAGATGAACTGGTCCATTTAAACTCATGATGAACCAAGACGGGCCGGCCCGTTTAAGGCCCACGGCACGACCCGATACGGCCCACAACACGGCCCGACATGACCCATGTAAAATTGGCCCGTGGGTCGGGCCAAGCCAATGATATTTTAATATGGGCCGAGCCAGCCCGGCCTACAAAATTGGTGGGCTGGCCCGGCCCGGGGCCCGCGTGGGCCTAAGAAGAATGGGCCGGGCCGGCCCGTTCTTGCATCACTAGACTCTAACCTTTGTTGAGTGACTATTTTAACCATTAAATTTTAAGTTTGACGTTAAAATTTGATGAATATCATTTTTAGTGAAAATTATTAAATTACCCTTCAAATAATTGATAATTTAAAAATTAAGGATAAACTACAACCATTGATCTAAAAATACCAAATCACAGCCATTTTTTTAATTTTTACCAAAAAATTCAAAAGCAGCCCAAAAAAGGACAAAAAACAACAAAATCAAAAAAAAAAAAAACAAAAACCCAAAACCCTGCTCCCTCTCCCATGACCCACCCCTGCTCGTCCCCCAACCACTCGAACCCTAGCCGGCAACCCCACCCCCAAACCTCATCATCCTTCCCGGAGCGCCCCCAAACCCCATTGACCATCTCTCTTCGTGCGCCCATTCGTAATCCCATCATGTCTGACCCAACCTAGCCCCTACCAGCCATCCTATCCCTGTCAATTTCTAGAGAAGCTTATCATTGATCGCTTAGCTGATGGACTTGAGCAACTCTTGAGCAACGGTGGTTCGACCTTGAGTGAAGTAGGGAGATGGACATTTTTTTGGGAAAGCTGAGATAGGGGGAACGATTTTTGATGTTGGGTTGTGGTTAGGGCTTGTGATTATAGGTGGGACGGGGGAGGAAAGGGGTGTGTTAGGAGGGTGCTGTTGGGTTGATCGATAATGGTGGAAAGGAGGAAAGAAAAAATTGAAATTAGGTTTGTTATTTAAAAAAAAATTATTGTTGGGTTAATTTTCTTTTCTTTTTTTTTCATGATGTGGGCTATTAGACACATGTTGCAACTTTTAATTCGTTGTCATAGGTCATATCATTTTATTGGTCTAAATAAAAAAACGCATGAACTAAAATGTTATAATACTCCTAATCTAAGAATAAAAAATTAATTCGGGATTGAGTGCCAAAGTATAATTATTGTTGCCTTAACCTCTGTTTTGGCATTTTAATTGGAACTAATTAGTTTTAACTAACTACGACGTAAAACTTTCAGCAGCTATAGTAAAGAGCAAAAAGTTGCTACAGTTTAGAGCTCTCATATATTGCAGTTCTTGAATTTAAAACTTTAGCTCCAAATAAAGTGCCAAACGATCTATTAGTATTTTAAACCTAAACTTTTCTCGTATTTATGCTTTCTTGGAAAATGACCAAGAGATTATTACTAGGTCATAGGAGTTCTTTGTTAGGTTCCCACCTTTTCTTCAACTTTTTTCTTAATTGCTTAATTCTTTTACCAAATTCAAAAGACGAAGGGAAAACTATAGTGGAGGGCAGCAAAATTCTCCAGTAGTGGAGAATTTTTTTACTAGAACCATTAGATTTTGTTTTAATGACGAAAAAGTTTAAAGAAGTACTAAAATTATAATAAGCCTTATCATACATAACTCAATACCAAATTCTAATAATTATTCTAAAAAACAAAAAAATAAAAAACCTAAATCTTTGCCAACGCTTTCTACAAGCATCGTCGATGGTGACTATCGTCTCCATGCTTGGCCATTCTCCTCCTCTCCCTTCCCCTCAATCCTTCTCCAAGCTCACTTTAATTAACTGCCAACTCAAGATTCTTGTGATTGTAGTAGCCTTACACTCCAAGTTGACGATGAGGAGAAGTTTGGACCTCACGTCACAATTCAAATCCAAAATCTAGAAAACAAATCTTCTCCTTTACTAACTCAGGTGAACTCCTCCATCACTGCAGGCAAACTCCTTATCGCACTTTGGACAAGATCTGGCAGTACCTAACTTTTAGTTAAAACGAATGACCATTGATTAAGATAAAATTACAAAGGACAAGTTTTTATATATGCTCTCAAATTGAGAAGGAAAATGGCTCAATTTCTAGAAGAACAAAAATCACATAAACCTCATATAGCGCGCATCAATTGTTCAATTCCTATAATGACAAGGAGGAAACCATAATGTGTATAACAATCGATATTGCTTGTTGATCTTCACATGCTATTGTTACATGAAAGTCTAGGATCAAATTCTAGGCCAGAAAAAAAGCACCCCCCCTCCCCCCAAAAGTTAAAAGCTTAAATAATCCCCAAGAAATTCTAACGCCTCCTTGTTCTCATAGATCTAATTGGAGTATTCTAGTGACAGAGTTTTCTGAGAGTCTCCATCTTAGCATGGAGCTCTTAAAAGGTCAATCATATTGACGGTGACGATGAGGCTGTAGCTATGAGTTGTAGAAGTTATCGAAGTTGTTATCGCTAACGATCAGGTCGACCAATAAATTACTTGTGGCATTGACGATCTCAGCCATTGGAACTGAATTGAAGAACAAGCTCTTTGTCAAACTTTGGTGGGTTGTAGAGGCGATGATGAAGGGGAAAGAAAATTGTTGATTGACAAGATCCCAAAGGACCTGTCAAAAGATACAACTTTAGCGAGTTGTAGTATAGTCGTTATTGAGTAAAGTGATAAGCAAGGGTTGCTATTGCAGAAGAACCAAGTCTAATTAATTAGTTATCGAATTTAAAACCTAAATTTAAATTAAATACAGACACGATTTGGATTTTTAACTAAATTTGTAATTTAAAATAAAAATAAACAAATTAAATATTATAAAACAATTATAATTAAAATTGGTTATAGGATCCTTCATCACCACTAAACATTAATCACAAAAAATTTATTGAAACTACCAACTGTAAATAACAATAAGCTTTGCTATTCCAATCTTTCCTTACAGTTTAGATTTGATAAGACAAGTTAAACCACTTTCCATCAAACAACCTATGAGAAAGCTCGCTAAGTTTAATCCAACTGAAGCATTAAGTTGAGAAAAATATGTTGATCTAGGGAATGAACGCACAAAAGCTGAGTTCATTTAACCAATATTGTATTGCACATGCAAGCATACGAATACTTGACTATAACCAAGGACCACAATTTGCAACTAATGATTAGAACAATAAGAGAATTATGGATCAATCGTTCCAACCTAGCATTAAATAATTCTCAAGTCATATCAAGTTGTATACCTAAGTATAACAAGAAAATAATTATAAACATGAAATTATGGTAAAACACAATCAATCTCAAATGGAAAACTAGAAATTGTTTATACAATTTCTACATAATCAAGTTTAAAGTTTGGAATTCACCCATAACTAAAATAAAAACTAAATTAACATAATTATAAAGGAAAATAGAGAAAGAGTGAGAGAAAATAATGGATTTAGAGTCAGAAAGCCGCCATCTCCATCGAAGCTCTCTCCCATGGCCTTCCTCCTCCTCCTTGGCTATTCTCTTCTAAATTTTGGGAAGCCAAAATCTATCCAAAAGCTCCCCTCGTTTGAGCTATTATGGGGTATTTATACCCCTTAGGGTTTTTACATCAAAATGAGGCATTTTTGGCTTCAAAATAGCCAAACTTAAGGTAGGCATGTGGCCTTGCCACTTACGCTACACAGATGCACTAAGAGTGTCGACAGGCTACGTTGGGGACGTGAGGGCCTATGCTGGCATGCAGGGCACGTGGGTCTAGAACTTCACATGTTGGAATGCATGTGGCCGCACACTTGCTTGGGCCTTAGGGGCGCGCGTGCGTGCATTTGGTGGGGGTTGCTGGGTAGCCTGGCATGCTAGTGTGCACCGGCTTAAGTCTGAACTAGTTTTTGATGTTTTTCACTCGTTTCACATCCAATTTTTGATCCAAGATTTTTGTGGGACTCCAAATAAATTTTATACAATGTTGAAGCTTAAAAACCTCATTTTATTTGCATTTTTATTCTTTAATAATAAAACACCTAAAAACATAAAAAACAAATAAAACGTAAGAATTACTCACAAATTTAGACAATCAATACAAGGAAAAATGATATAAACTTATGATAAATTATGCACTTCTCATTGATATTTTGTTTTAACATGTTTAAATTATTTTATTTTTAGATAAATGTTATAAATGGGTATAAAATCTTATGTGGTAGGTCCTATTTTAATTTGATGCTCTATTCCATAGATTCAAATCTAAAAGCTGCATCTTACCGTTGGATCGTTCTCTAGGGATAGAGAATTAAACCATTCTCCACCATGGACCTCCCATGTAATACCTCTCAAGCTAATTCGAGCCAAAACATGGCATATGAATAAATCTCTATTTGGTGGCTTTGGACACTCGGTCAACTTTTAACCCTGTACAACCTTACATGCATCATAAGAGCTATAATGAGTTAAAGGCTTAGTAAGCATAAACTAATGCATGAACATAAATACTGAATGAGAATGCAATCAGTCATTCTCTTTATCATTCTTATTTCAACAAAGCTTTCTCCTTTACTTGACTTTTGGATACCCTTAAAGTATGGTACTTAAGTGATAATGATAAGCTGTGGTTACTCGTTTATCGTACCTTGTGTTTGGCAAAAGTCGTTCCCACCACTTTTTCAGTTATAAATAGTGTAAAGCTCTCACATGCTATAATAAAAGTGGTTCTAACCAACGGTTTCCACTACCCTTCCAAACACTCTAATAATTTGGTCAATACAATAATAATGATAGGGGGGGTTTCCATCTTGGTCTTTAAACCTAAGGTTTTCACCATATTTGGTCTTAGTCTTTCTGGTTTTTTTTATGTTGGTTTTCAATTTTAAATATTCACCACTCTTTGTTGGGTCTGTCGGTCCCATCAGCGTCCTATGCCTACTCAACCACCAATTAAGCATTGTACACCCATTTTCTTGTTAAAACCTCATTTCCTTGTTAGATCATATCACATGTTCTAATGTAAATGCCATGAGTAATGAATGCTTTTCAACAATCTATATCATTGCCAAATAACAACATTTCAATCAATTCACCTTAAAACATAAATAATATTGTATAGTTCTTGTAGTGTAGAAAATGAAAGTTTCTATCTTACCTCAACTCCAATTTGTTATCGAGTGAAAAGTTCAATCCTCTTAGGAGATTTGGTTGTACTAAAAGGCCTAATATAATCAATTCATACTTCTCTTAACGTCATAAAAATAAAAACCATCATATACGAAAGAATCATAACAACTTAAAGTAAGAGCATCTTTGAACATAGCGTAAAGTACTATGAGTATTCTTAATCATTTTGTATGTTTTCAATCATAAAACATGCATAAATAAGCAAATATAAAGTCGCATGTTATCAAAAAACTCATAACAAGCATATGAAACAATTCATTGGAAAGCCAATAAAGATTCAACTTGACCTAACCTTTGATCTTAGTCATAAGTTGAATGTAATTCTGATCACTAATCATTCTTAATCATAGTAAGATAATTTAAAATATCTAATAAGGAACATAGATACAATCAAATATAAAATACTGATCAGGTTTCAATAGAAAATAAATCTAGTTTAGCTAACTCAGTCTAAGCTCAAATATGTCTTATGTTGCTTTCTCCAAAACTATAATCATATATATAGAAAGGAAATTCATTTTCATCATAAAAACATAAATATAAATGTTACATTATAGGGCTTGAAGTTAAGGTTTTATCGGAGGTCAATATACTTGATTTTCAAGCTCAAAATGGTAAAAACTTGGTCTATTTTGCGTAATTTGAATTTTTATGGTCTTTCATAAAACTGTAAAAATGCATATTTCTTATGGCTAAATATCATCATCTTGCATTAACATTTATCATTAAATCTCTTAATTATAACATTTATGTAATAATTAGTATTTTAGTGTGTTTGTGTGAAAATATGTTTAAAAATATTTTTTAGTGTGCTTTTATGTTTAATAATAATTTTAATAATTTTTAGAATCATCTATTGTGTTTGATAATTAATTAGTTTGTAAATAATTAAAACCATAAAAATAATGTTGTGTTATTTTATTTTAAGTCTTAAAATGATTGTAAATAAGTTTTGAGTTTATAAATATATTTTATTATATTTCTTATAATTTCTAAAAATATTCTTGAGTCTTAAATAATTCTATTAAGGTTTGTTAATTTTAGAATTTTTTTTAATCTAGTTTTAGTAATTTTTGTGTGTTTTATTATAAAATAAATATTTTTCATTATTGTAAAAATTATGTTTCTAAAATAATTAATTTTAATTTGTTTATGTTATTTTAGATTTGAAATCTATAAGAAAAACAAAGCAAAACAGCCCAAAAGTGGGCAAAAAGGGACTTCAAATGCATCAAAATAAAAAAATAAAATAAAAATAAAGTACTATATGGTGCTTGTCAACTGTCCGCTCGTGCCTCCAATTAGATACAGATCGTTCGCGTGTCTAGGCCCTTCCCCCCGAAATTCGCTACAATGTGTTCCACGTGTGCCTGTCATCTCATCTATATGATCAGCTTACCAAAGACCCATCCAATGGCCAACGTCTATCCTTTCGGTCCCAGCTCTAGCACATGTTCCTTCACCACAGGATTAGGTTGTCGCAAAAGGTTTCTAAGTAATCAACGCCTCTCCTTCATGTGGTTTTTGTGTGTGTCACACTAGATCAAATAGTAAAACTCAAACTCTTAAGAACAATTTCACGTGGAGAAGAAAAGAAAAAAAATAAAAAATAAAAAATAAAAAATAAAATCAGATTTACATTTGATATGGGACAGCAATAATTATTCAAAAAATCCTAAAAAATTCTAAACTGTTATCCTACTCATTTTTAACGTAAAAATATCCTAATAAAATAATAAAAATAATTAAAAATAAAAAATGCAAAAAATCATATAAATAGTTGCTATTCCCCTACTATAATACCCCCTTTAATGCATTGTAATTCATACCATTCTCCATCATTTGGAGTTTATTATCTTCTTTTCTGTCTTCTTAGGTTAGTTTTCTTCTTAATTCTGGTTTTATGTTTTTGTAAAATACTTCTAGTTTTTATGTTGTAAAATTGTTGTGCTTAGCAAAATTATGTGTGTTTTTACCTTACATGTTTTTCTAAACTTCCTTTTTGCTGAAGAGAGAGGAGAAATTTTGATAAAATCAAGGTAAATATTTTTAGTTTTTCAATGTTTTTTAAGTTGTTATTGTTGGGGTGCAATTCGGATAGGCCCAAATTGACCATGGGCCCTGGAGGCCCAACAATGTTGATCAAGCAAGTCGAACAGGTCAGCTCGATCGAATCGATTATTCGATTCGTTTGTTGGAATTGGTTCCTTAAACCGATTATTCGATTCTTTTAGGGTATCGTTCATATCGGTTCGACGAATAGCACGTCCTAACGGTTAACACACGTAAAGTACAGAACTGGAATATGAGGAAGAAGTGGTTTCTACAGCAAATCATCAACCGACACGTGTCCTAGTATCACAGTTAATCGCGAAGCATTACTCCACTCCACGTGACGGTTAACGGCCATGATTCTATCTCATACTCTATATATAGGGGGGAAAGGTAGCTTTCGTTGGAGAAACACAGAGAGAGAGTACAAAAGAAATACCAAAACTCTGCCAGTTTACATTCTTATCTTTTCTTATTCTCTTAATCTTGTGATCTATACTTAGAAAACTCAATAGTGAATCACAGTGGACGTAGCTCTTCATTAACAGAGTGAACCACTATAAATCTCGTGTGTTCATTTATTTCTATGTTATTTTGTTCATTTTATCCTAATCTTGCATATGCATCCGAGTGAACAGGTTGATTCAACGGTGATTTGAGGGCCTAAGTTTTCAATTACTTGATTCTGAATTTTAGAAATTTGATTGTAGATAAACCGTCTATAGTTTGGTGCCCACCGTGGGGCATCAAGTCATTAACTCTAGGATCTAAAGACTCAAATAACAGACAACTTGGACAACCAGCGAACTTTGGAAACCACAACAGAAGAGACTGAAGCATCAACCCAAGACCGACATATAGAGGCTCTTGTAGCAGAAGTGGAGACTCTGAAGAAAACACTCTAGGAACAAGTAGCACACTCTCAGGAAAGTGATAAGAGGATGGAACAACTAAGCAGTGAGAACTTGGCTTTGAGGAGCCAAATCAGCTATCAAAACTCTCAAATGGCTTCGCAGTCATACTATTACCCGTATTATGTGTATTCAACATTTCCAGCTACTTCAACAACGCAGTGGCAATTTCACACCTCACAACCAGGAAGACAACAACAAACTCACAGCCTGATCGAAAGAATGCAGCCGCTATACTCTCCATCGACTCCAGCATCAGCAACTACGGCAGCTGGCGCAGCTACAACGACTCCTTCGACTACAACAAATGTTGATGTAGAGTACAGGCATCATGGTGAAGAGACAAACAGAAACGAAGGAGTTGAACCGATAGCCCGACAAAAAGAATCGACGGTCAATCTGCTGACCCCGAGTCGATTCAATCCATGATGAGAGAGATGTTTGAGCAAACTCTAAACTCGTAGAGGAAAAAATTGACGAGAAGGTTTCCAAGGCCACAAGCAAGACCCCGGCGTTGGACGACATCTCCAAAAATATTCAGGATACCCCACTGATGAGGAGAATTACTTCAATAGTGCCTCCAAAGTACTAAAATATTGTGTTCGCTCGCTTCGATGGAGCCTCAGATCCTAAAGACCACCTGCTGTAGTACAAGAACGTGGTCAGCGCTACTAGCATTTTGAACTCAATCCTTGACGAGATGATGTGCAAGCTGTTTGCACAATAGCTCAAAGGTCTAGCCCTTCGATGGTTCAGCAACCTCAGAACGGTATCGATAGATAGCTTCGAGGAACTAGCAAATCAATTCGTCAAAGCATATTCAATGCATATTAAAGTGGAAAAAATGACCAAAGATTTATGGTCTGTTGTCCAAAGCCTAGGCGAGCCATTACGGGCTTATATTAAGTGATTTAGCAGAACACTCTCCGAGATTGCAGACTTGGAGGACAGAACAGCCCGCGAAGCACTGAAGAAGGGACTCCTACACAAGTCATCCTTCAAAAACAACATCTGTTCCGACTACCCATAGACGATCCAGGAAGCACTGAACAGAGCTAAAAGCTGGATCGACCTGGAAGAAGAAAACAAAATATGCGAATGAGAGTTCACAAGAACGAAGGGTCAGAACAGATGGAACCAGAAGCAGCACCAACCAAACCAACGAGGACGGATAAGAACACCACCAAAGAGAGAATGGAGGCGAAAAGGCGACAAGCCTCGATCCACGAAGAGACCCTAAAACCACCAAAATACGCCCTGAGCATATCGCCATCGAAACTAGTCGCTCAGCTTGAAGGAAAAGACTATGTCCGATGGCTTGGCAAATTGCCAGCAAGCCATTCGCTAGATAAGTCGAAATACTGTGAGTTTCACCAAGACACAGGACACCTGACGATAGGCTACAAAGCATTACGATCAAAAATTATGGAGCTTCTTAAGAAAGGTCATTTGAGAGAGTACCTCTCTGAAAGGGGGTGGAGGACATATGGGCTTAACAAGGAACGAAGAGGGCAAGCGAACGAGCAAGCTAAAGAGAAGACACCATCGCCACCATCAGTAAGGAAGGTAATAGGAGCCATTTGTGGAGGCTCAGTTTTCAGTGACGATTCGGTTAATCAGATGAAGTCTTATCAAAGGAAAGCAAATCAAGCAACCATAAGCGCTGCTTATAGCGACAGTCATGAATACGAAATTTTATTTCGCAGCGACGAGACGATTGGGCTCGACTCCCCACACGATGATGCATTAGTTATTAAACTCAACATCGCGAATTGCAAAATAAGCAGGATTCTAGTTGAAAACGAGAGTTCCGCCAATATTCTCTTCCTTTCGACGCTAAAAGAAACGAAAATCAGAGAGGAAGAAATCGAGAAGTCACCAACGTCGCTGGTCGGATTCAACGGAGAAGCGACAACAACAATTGGGAGGGTCAGGCTTCCAGTCTACGCGGTAGGGGAGAACAAACTGACCAATTTCCTGGTCATGGATTGCCCATCAGGGTACAATATAATTCTTGGGAGGCCTTGGATTCATGCCATGAAGGCAATCCCTTCTACATACCACCAGATGATAAGGTTCCCAACGAAACGAGGAGTTTAGGAAATTCGAGGAAACAAGGAGGCAGCGAGGAGCTGTTACGTCACAGCAATGAAGCAGAAAAAAGCTTTATAGCAATTACAGTCGAACGTGCGGGATGAAGCAAACAAGCAGAGCTGTGTCAAAACAATTTTGGAATAGTTTGACAAAATCCAAATAGACCCGAGAGATAAAAAGCGAACAGTGAAGATCGGATCGCAGGTCGATGAGGGTATTAAACACCAAATAATCAAATTTCTTAGATCTAACGTTGATTATTTTGCATGGTCTCACACAGATATGCCTGAAATCGACCCAAGCATAATCTCCCACCGATTGAACATCGACCATAGCATAAACCTGTCCAACAGAAAAGGACGAAGTTGGGAATCGAGTGGAACAACGTGATCAAAGACGAAGTAAGGAGGTTACTTGAAGCCAGCTTTATACGCCTTGTCCAGTATCTCGATTGGCTCGCCAATGTGGTGATCGTGAAGAAGAAAAACAGGAAGTGGCGTATGTGTGTCGACTTCACTGACCTTAACAAAGCTTGCCTGAAGGACAGTTATCCGTTGTCTCACATCGATAGGCTCGTCGACGCTACAGGCAGACACGAGATTTTGAGTTTCCTTGATGCATTCTTTGGTTACAATCAAATCTTGCTACACTCTGATGACCAAGAGAAAACTGCCTTTATAACAGAGCAGGGGATTTTCTGTTTCAAAGTCATGCCTTTCGGATTGAAGAATGCGGGAGCAACTTACCAACGACTTGTCAACATGATGTTCGAGCAGCAAATTAGTAAGAATATGGAGGTTTACATCGATGACATGTTGATTAAATCCCTATAGGCTAATCACCACATTCAGCATTTGCAAGAATGCTTCGACATCCTCAGAAAATATGGCATGAAGCTTAATCCAGAGAAATGCACTTTCAGAGTGGCGAGTGGCATGTTCTTAGGATATCTTGTGATGAAGCGAGGAATCGAAGCGAATCTCGATCAGATAAAAGCATTTCAGTTGATGCCTTCTCCAAGGACCAAGCGAGAAATTCAAAAATTAACCAGACGAGTAGCGGCACTAAGTCGGTTCATTGCCAGATGTTTCGACAAATGTCTACCTTTTTTCCAGCTGCTCAAGAAAAATACCAAGTTCGAATGAAACGAACGGTGTGAAACGGCCTTTCAAGAACTAAAGAGATATTTGACCACTCCACCGATCCTGTCAAAGGCAAGAGATGGCGAACCGCTCTATTTATACATTGTTGTATCTGAGGCGGCAGTAAGTTTAGCACTAGTTCGAGAATAAGAAGGGACTCAATGGCTAGTGTTCTTCATGAGCCACTCGCTCTTGGACGCCGAAACAAGGTACTCAGTAGTCGAAAAGCTTGCACTCGCAATAGTCGTGTCGGCCCGAAAACTTCATCTGTATTTTCAGAGACATACTATTGTGGTGCTATCATCCTACCCGATGAGAGCAATTTTGCACAAGCCAGATGTAGCTGGTAGAATGACGAAGTGGGCAATTGAATAGACAGAGTTCGACATCAAGTACAAGCCTCGTACAACGTTGAAGGCACAAGAGCTCACAGACTTTGTAGCTGAACTAACTTGTAAGACCGAAGAGGGAGGATTGGATTCATGGATTGAGCAAGTCGATAGGTCAAGCAATGAGAAGGTGTCAGGAATAGGAATTATTTTGAAGTCGCCAACTGGTGAGGAAATCAAACAGAGCTTTCGATTGGGATTTAAAGGTACAAACAATGAAGCTGAATACGAGGCCTTGATAGCTGGAACAAGGCTTGCTGCTGCATTGGGGCCTACTATGCTTCTTTTGGAAAGTGACTCTACGCTGGTCGTTAACCAAGTAAATGGAGAGTTCGAGGCGCGAGACAAGAAGATGCATTTGTACCTAAGCTTAGTTAACAAGCTGAAAGCTTAATTCGATCATTTTGAGGTTAAGCACGTACCATGAGAACACAACTCCAGAGCCGATGCACTGGCTAACCTAGGATCATCAGTCGAAGTAAGCGAGAGGAGAACAATCCCTTTGGAACTAATCGACAGCCCTAGTATTGCACCGGTTGCGAAAGCTAGCTATGTCCATCTGAGGGACGATTGGAGAACCCCCATCCGGATGTATATTAATGAAGGTTGGCTTCTTGACGATAGACAGGCTGCGAGAAAGATTAAAGTGCGTGCTGTAAGATACTGCCTGATAGAGGGAAAGCTATATAGGCACTCTTTCATAGGACCCTATCTTCGATGTCTCGGAGAAGATGAGATCGAGAAAGTAATTAGAGAAGTGCATGAAGGATCCTGTGGAAATCATTTAGGCGGAAGGTCATTATACAACAAGGTGAAGAGGTAAGGATTCTATTGGCCAACGATGTAGAGTGATTGTGAAAACTTTGCCCAAAAATGCGATAGCTGCCAGAGGCATGCCCCCATCATACATCAACCGGCAGAAGAGATTTCTTCAGTCAGTTTGCCATACCCGTTCATGAAGTACTGGATGGATGTTGTCGGACCGTTTCCTCCAGCTCTCGAATAAGTGAAGTATTTGCTCGTCCTTACTGACTACTTCTCCAAATGGGTCGAAGCTGAAGCCTTTGCAGACGTTAAAGAATGGGACGTCGAGAGATTTATTTGGAGGAACATCATTTGCCGATTCGGAGTCCCACGAGAGATAGTCACCGACAATGGCTCTCAATTCGTTTCATCATCCTTCAAGAAGTTTTGTCAAGATTAGGAAATTATTTTAAGCTTTTTAAAGCCAAGATACCTATAAGGAAATGGACAAGCTAAAGCGACGAATAAGATGATTGTAAAAAATCTGAAGAAGAAACTCGAAGCAAGAAAAGGACGATGGGTCGAAGAGCTCCCGATGCTACTGTGGGCCTATCAAATGACTCCAAAAAGGGCAACTGACGAATCACCTTTTTCACTTGTGTATGGAATAGAAGCTGTTATTCCCGCTGAGATAGTCGGACAGGACCTGCAAGTCAATTACTCTTTGCTAAATGAAGCAAAGAATGATGAGATGATGCAAGATGCGTTGGACTTCGCTGACGAAAAGAGGGACATAGCTTTCTATCGCCTTGGATGCTACCAGCAAGCAGCAGCTAGGTATTATAACAGAAAGGTCAAGCCTTTGTCGAAGGAGAACTCATGTTCAGGAAAGTCTTCCAGAATACCAAAGAAGCCAACACTGGAAAATTGGCGGCTAATTGGGAAGGACCCTATCGAATACGGTTGGTAGTTTGGGAAGGAGTTTACAAACTTGAGAGGCTGGATGGATCCTACATAATGAAGAGCTGGAACGCTAATCATTTGAGAAAGTACTATTTGTAATGTTTTGATTCTGCTTTTGCCATGTAATTGAACTACGTTTGACTTGATTCCTGTACGAGGGGTACGTAGGCAGCTCGTATATGTTATAAACGAGTGCAGTCGCTTTATTATTTCAAATTTTATTTCCCCGATAAATTGATGAATTTTCAAGTTTGATTTTCAGGAATAAGAACTTAGTTTTCCCAACTTTAGACTCGACCAGATCAATCCGAACTCAATGCCATCATTATGGCCCAACTTCGGACTCGACCAGATCGATCCGAACTCAATGCCATCATTATAGCCTAACTTCAGACTTGACCAGATCGATCTGAACTCAATGCCATCATTATGGCCCAACTTCGGACTTGACCAGATTGATCTGAACTTAATGCCATCATTATGGCCCAACTTCAGACTCGACCAGATCGACCTAAACTTTCAAAATGCCATTATCATGGCCAAACTACGGACTCGACCAGATTGATCTGAATTCTTCAGACGTCATATTCATGGCAAACACCAGACTCGACCAAATTGATCCGAATTTGCCAAACGTCATTTTCATGACTCAATTTTTAATTCAATCACATCGACCCAAACCTTGCTGGTCGATCTAAACTAATGGTCCTTTAAAGGAAAAGCAGTTCAGACCGTATAGTCGGTTTAACATTTGCAGACAAGCTACGCACCTGATCACCTTGCCTCTTCAAGTCGCAATATTAATGGCGATTTTGGTTATGTTGAGCAGTTGTTTCAGTTGCAATTTTTAATCTATTTGACCATTTCAATGAATACAACGTATGACTTCATTCGTGGTTTGAACTCAGCTATTTTAATCTAATAATAATGTGCTCATTGATCGAGCCATAATCTTGAACTCATTTCATTTAATCTAATCGATTACGGACTTCGTTTATTATCCGACTGATTTTATGTCAATTAGAGGTCAAGATCTCTAATACATACGACATGAAAGCATAAATCTGAAATGACAATGAAATTTATGAAAATACGGTTCTAAATTTTCTGGAATCTCCAGCTGTTGAATCAAAGATCCTTTAAGACAAAATAAGTGTTCCAAAAAAAGAAGAAGAAGAAGAAGAAGAAGAAGAAGAAATGATGGTTTGATTTTAAAATTCCCTCAAAGTCCTCCCCTTTCAGTTGGCTGATCGTCTTCAGCCTCGGTTGTCTCGAGGGTCGAGAGATCAGTGACTTCAACAGGTGGAATCCCTGCAGCTTCAGACTCGGGAGCAGGGGGCTCAACAGTGACGTCTTCATGGTCAGATTCAACTTCGACAACCTGATCGTCCATCGACAGCACATCCTGGAGCTCCTTTATCTCCTCGTCGATTGCATTGATGCTAAGTTTGCCCGATTTGAATTCAATTAAGACTTCAAGCCATGCCTTGAAGGATGAGGTACCGTAGACCTCGAGCAGCTGCTCCTTTATTTCTTTAATATCCTTGTCTTTCGAGGATATCTTCTCCTTTAGACCTTCATTTTCCCCCTCCAAAAGCTGAACTTTACTCGACAAGTTCAACACTTTGTTGTTCGCCCTATTTAACGCGTCGACGGTGTCATTAAGCTCCGTCTGCTTGTTCTCCATCTATGACTTTGCCTCTTCGAGCTTTTCCCCAAGGTATTTTACCTTTGACGTCTGCAATTCAAGTTTGTGGACAACCTTGTTCGCAAAAAGATTGTGGAACATAAGAGCCTGCATATTTACAAAATTGTTGCGTTAGTCGTTTTGAACGAACCCATAGAATCTCATAAAAATTACGATTTTACCTATCCCAATGCAGCAGCCGACTCGTTGTACAGCCATGTAAACGGTTTTCCTCCAAAGGCCTCCTCATCTTTATCAAAATAAAAGTTGACTGCTGCTTTCGTCGCAACCTCCCTGTCTTGAAGAATGTTGACATTGTCTGGGACATCCAACGTATTCTCTGAAGCTGAACTTTGGACATCTTTGGTTGAAACAGGTGGCTCTGTTTCTTTTCTTTTCTTCGACGGAGGAGGCTGAATATCAAACGGTGGAAGAGAAGGCAGTTTAGGCTGTCCGATTGGTAGTGTCGTCTCCTTTGGTACTGACGATTCGCCAGCTTCGGCTTATTTTTTCTTCAATTTCTTATCTATCAACTTTTTCTTCCTCATCTCACCCAAGGGAGGCAATATTACCTTCATGGCTGATAAAGCGGCTTCTGCGAGATGAACGTCTTTGTCAAATAGTGGGATAATCAATTTGGATGGACCGTATAGCTACTGAAGTGCACCGTGGCATACGAAGACCCAATCGACTCGTTTTGGAAATCGAATAGGAATACCTGAAGGGATGTTCTTGAAATTCTTCCAAATTGACGACTTCCCAAGTCGATCAGGTTTTGATATTCCAGCCCAAGTACGATCCTTTAATGTAAGCAGTGCTAGAAGTTTCAATTTGAACCTCTTGCCAATTGGAGCCAGGTGGTTTAGCTCGTAATCTGCAAAAAGGAAATATACTTGAGATCAGTTGGAATTACTGTTTGAAACAGTCTCAAGGATTAAAACTCACCAATATGACCGAAAGCAAATGGAAAAGGGATTGGGGTAGTAAGCTCGAAAGAGTTGCGGTTGATTGACATAAAGAAGTATCATTCTTCCCAACGTCTATCCGCGTTAACAAATTTTGTTATAAGTTGCTTCGACTATCGGTAAACGAAGTAAAAGCGACCTGGGTTTTTACTATTTAGCTTTAGATAGTAACATCGAAGGAAGTCGTATATGTCGAAGTCTATTTTAGCCTCTTCGATTAAGATGATTAATGCTATCAGAAGCTGAACTCCGTTTGGCATAAGCTACATCATAGAAATATCGAAATGATCGACGGTCTCTAACATGAATTCAGGGATTGGCAACCGGAGGCCGAACTCGAACCATTTGCTGTACATGCAAAACCAGTTGTCATTTTGAGTGTCAGCCCATTCGCCCGGATAAAGGAGTCGAATCTTTATAGTAGGTGGGACCCCGTACTTCGCCCTTATCGTTTGAAGGTCCAACTTTGTCAAGACAGACTCTAGGTTCTTCGTAAAAAACGACACCCCTTTGGTTGGGGAGACATACTTCCTTTTTTCGATTGGAACGACATCGTCGATTCTCCTTGAGGGTTTAGCTAGTTGGTTCCTTTCTGTCCCTCGGCTTGATGCCTCTTCGTCGATCTCAGCCCAGCCGTCCTTATGCTCGATTCGATCAAGTTTTGCTGACGAATCATTTCATCCACCTCCCTTTCATCGTTACTTGACCAAGGATCATCTCCACCGCTGGAGCTCGAGTCAATGGCCACTAACTTCAACATTTCTATGAAACACAATTGCTCAAAGAAATCTAGGGTTTCTAAGATCAAAAAGGACATGGGACCTAAAACTTAAGGGCTTCAAACAGTTCTTGAATACCTTATGCTCGATACAGCCAAACAGCCCTAGCAGTCGCTGATTTTCTTGGAAAATGTAGCATGTTTAGCATCAAAATGCTCAGAATCGAGAGAAGAACAAGATTATGGAAGGAAAATTGCAAGAAAAGATAAAAAAGGAGAAAATCTTGCCTGAAGAATCTGAAGGAACTAAGGAAAAACGAGAGGAAAATCACCCTAGAAGTCCAAAAGAGAGAAACGGATTGAGGGAAAAGGATAGAGGCGCTATGTACCTTCCAGGGCACCACTTCGACAGTTAGGATCACTTTAGATCAATCTGATTCGAAGGCTAGGGTTATGCGTCTGTTCGGCTCCTTGCTCAAACTGAGGCGGTGTCTTTTCGAATCGGACACGTATGTCAACATTATTGTGATTATTAATGAATCGCCAACTGCATGCAGACACGTGTTGTAGTAAATTAATTGTTGTGATTTCCCAAGGGAAAGTCATGATTCTAGTACAGGTGAAAAGACATCCAAGTCACGTGCAGTCGATTTCAAAATTAGATCTTCACTCGTGTAGTCTATAACATGAGACTAAGGAGTGGGGGGCTAACTGTTGGAGTACAATTCGGACAGGCGCAAATTGACCATGGGCCCTGACGGCTCAACAATGTTGATCAAGCGAGTCAAACAGGTCAGCTCAATCGAATCGATTATTCGATTCATTCGTTGGAATTGGTTCCTTAAACTGATTATTTGATTCTTTCAGGGTATCGTTCGTATCGGTTCGACGGATAGCACGTTCTAACGGTTTACACACGTTAAGTACAGAACCAGAATATGAGGAAAAAGTGGTTTCTGTAGCAAATCATTAACCGACACATGTCCTAGTATCACAATTACTCGCGAAGCATTACTCCACTCCACTTGACGGTTAATGGCCATGATTCTATCTCATACTCTATATATAGGGGGGAAAGGTAGCTTTGGTTGGAGAGACACAGAGAGAGAGTACAAAAGAAATACCAAAACTCTACCAGTTTACATTCTTATCTTTTCTCACTCTCTTAATCTTGTGATCTGTACTTAGAAAACTCAATAGTGAATTACAGTGGATGTAGCTCTTCATTAACAGAGTGAACCACTATAAATCTCGTGTGTTTATTTATTTCTATGTTATTTTGTTCATTTTATCCTAATCTTGCATATGTATCCGAGTGAACAGCTCGATTCAACAGTGATTTGAGGGCCTAAGTTTTTGATTACTTGATTCTGAATTTTAGTAATTTGATTGTAGATAAACCGTCTACAGTTATAGTGTCAAAATCAATTTTAGAAAACTTATTATTTTTATATTAACTTAGCTAAAATCTAACAAAATTAAGTTTTAATTTATCATAGACATAGGCTGGTATAGGTAATGTTTAGAAGCACTTTGATTATTTGTTAAATAGAAAATGATACGGTAAATGCTTAATTGTAAATTTTGTTTGTAATTTTCGTTAGTTAATTTTGAAATCATACATATTTGTTAAAAATGAGTTTTTAATGCATTATAGACATAAATTGGCATATTAAATGCTTAATAACTCTTAATTTATTGTAGAGAAAAAATGACATATTGTATGCTTAAATCTTTTTAATACATAATTTTAGAAAAACTAAAACATATTTAAATTAATTGCCAGAATAGAAACTTTAATCCTCAATGTTATTAAAATTGTTGTTTCTTCCAAGTTAAATTGCACTTATTATTAAAATTCCATTTATTATTCTAATTTAAGTTATATTTCTTGTTGTTGAAGTTCTAAAAATCACAAAAAAGTTCTAAAAATGAAAAAAAGTAAAAAATATATAAATACTATAAATTTTCATCTAAAACTAATATAACTGATATATTGGATCTTTATAATATCTTTTTCACGTGGGATTGATCTTGGATTCATCAAGGTTTATTACTTAGACAACCTTATACTTAATAGTATATTAGACTTATACTTTTAGACCCGAATGGTCTTATATTAGTTTTTATGAGCTTGAGGACTTGGAAAATAAAGAGAAAGAAGTGGGAAAAGTGTTGAATGTATTTGGGGCTGCTCGAGAAAGTAAGAAGCAAAATTGGAAGTTTCTAGTTCTTTTGACATAGTCAAAAGCAGGTGAGTTGAAGTGTGGGAGTCGCTTGAAAGCTTTTGCCATCTTTTTTTAGGGTTTGACATGTGGAAAGGGTGTTGAGTAGCTCATCGGTAGCCAATTAAATCAAGTACAAATAAGTGCAACTCAATTTTCTATAACCTAGTCAATAAAGAAATCAAATTATATCATTTTGCATACTTTCAATTCTAATCAAATCTATCTATTTCAAACAAATAAATAGGCAAAGCAATCAATTTAGAATGCATTTAACAAAAAAAAAAAAACACTTTCCAATATGTTTCTTAACTGTTTAGCACACCAGCATTCTTTAACGAAGAAATTGAGCTTTTCATTGCAATTAGAACTTCAAAAACATGTTAGATAATACATTAATAATTCATTATCATATTTCATGAATATAAGTATATTTATACATAATTTAATCTTAAAAAAAATAAATATTCATGCTTGTGAAAATATATGTTCTATATGCTTGTATCTCAATAACGTGTGTTTCTTAAATGCATAGATATGTGTAACACCCCCTTTTACGGACATCACAGATGTCGTTACATTCATTCATTTAACCATTAATTGAAGCAAAACTATTATAAATAATAACATGTATTTAAAATCATAGTTTGGAAAAGCATACCCAAGATCCGTACATACATTTTTTTTTACAACTCACGAGAAATTATAAATTACTTAATTATAACAAGTCGCTTTTCCATAAACATCCTGTAAATAGTTTGCTAATATCATTGAAAATTAAATTAACCTTTGAAGACAGTAATAAAATTCTTTGAACACAATTTGGCAGGCCGAACTTTAGATTTCGACAGGCCAAACTCGATTGGCAGGCCGAAGGTCAACTATCGGCAGGCCGCCCGAGGCTTTGCAAAAATGAAATTTTGAGAGCAATAAGTTTGGCAGTCCGACCAATAATGGTCGGCAGACCGAACTTAAAAACAATATTTGAAATTAGTTTTTTTTTTTTTTAAAACAAGTTTCAAAACTTCAAGGTGTGAAAACAATAAACAAACTTAGAGATAAAAATATAAAAATAAACATCGTTTCAAAATTTATTAAACTTATTTCTTTCTTGGCGTCTTCCGTTTATAATTCATCTTGCTTAGCTCACACGCCCATCTTGGTCCTCCACCTATTCCATGATTCTTTTACCTTTATCTACAACATGATATAAACTTGAATAAGCTAATGCTTAGTAAGTACATTTGTAAATCTCACAACTTAAAATATTTATGAACATCATCATCATCATCATAATAGTACTCTAGGCACATTTTCATAGGGAACATATCTTTCTTTACATTGTCCTTATTAAAACATTATTCATTTTATCTTAAGGGCCAAGTGTTGCACCACAACATCATCATCATGGGCACGCTGTCATGAAAGGAGAGGGGTAGCTAATCGCAAACAAAACATGACATCATAACTTATCATATCATAACATAACATATCATTGGATGTGCAACACTTATTTAGGTGATACATATATACATACTTATACTTTCATGCTTTGAAAAACGTTATCATCAAAACATGCATAAGCTTTTATGCCTTAAAACTTTCATAATAATATTTCATGTATAATCATCATGAGAAATCATCATAAAACCATCATGAATATAGATTTCAAACCTTTTATAAACTCATACTTTTCATAAAATTCATCATGTTGCAGGTGAGAATGTACTTACTTTAATAAGCTTACTTAACTTTATCTTGTAGGTGACGACGCCGCGGTCTCGATGTGCTCACTTCATATTGTGTTCATGTCATACATTCATAAAATGGCAATTACATTTATTTTTTTAATGAATTAATTACCACAACTTAACATCATTTCATATAGCATCATACATACATTCATCTCTTGAAACATGACAATTCATACTACATTTTTCATTAACTTTAAAACATTAAAACAACACTTTCAACACACTTATATTTCTGACCTTCATAAATTTAAAAATTAATAACCTTACATTCTCATATAATTTGAGTACCAAAATTTGGCAGGAATAAAGATAACACATAAACCTATCACCATGATTTTTCTTTAGTCATAAAAATTTCATTTAATAATTTAAATAGATCACATAACATTCACTTTCATAACTGCCAGCAATAATAAAACAGTGAGTAGTCCACACTTGCATTCATATAATCTACATTCTAAAATAATTCCATAAAAATATTATATATAATAGACATATAAAATTACAACATACCCAAAAATTAGCTTCAAATAAATTCAACACAATTCAAATCATGCTTTAGAAAGCAGAGGCCAAAAATACATCCTATGCGCAAGTAGTAAGTTTCATGCATTTATCATTTTCCAATAAATTAAATAAAATTTCTATGACCCTAAAATTCATATGATCACATAGTAAAATATAAATAAAGTAGCACAAAAATTCTCATCATTAAATAAAATCATTTAATTATACAAAAACATCACATAACAAGAATCTAGTAATGTCACAGTTAAAGCAATCACATAACCTAGTCTTAATAAAAATTCTATAACACATGAAATATTCATCATATTATCACCAATATTTTCAGTCCAACATTTAACATCTGCATGAACATATTTACCACATTTTGTGCATAACATCATGCATTTGCATCAAAAAAATCACCCATACATATGTGCAATACAATCGATTAGCAATAATTTACTGTGAGTGACGGAGAGAAGAAAATCTATAACTTTTCATGAAAAAATCCAATTGAGGTGAAATTTTGAGGATTAACACATAATAGACACATGAATAACATTAAAAATTCAGGGTGAAACAAAATTCCTAGAAAGAGTTATAGCAGTCGGATTGAGGAGAGATACGATTTCAGAAAATACCAAAAAAATGTGTGCTTACCTCAAAACAATCCTTTTCAAGCTTCCTTTGAATTTACTCTCACAAAGTTGCAATATTTTATTCAAATGATAGTAGGAGAATTGAGGGAGAGGAGGGAAGGAAACGTAAAGGAAAGAGAGAAGAAAACTGAGAGAATTTGCGAGAGAGAGAGAGCCAGACAACATTAACGTAAAAATGAGAATGACGCTAGAGGAAACTGATCTCTCCCTTTTTTTTTAACAGAAATTCTGACTAAATTAGAGGCAATCATCACATGGGAATGGAGGGAATTGAGGGGATAAAAGTCAAAGTTCCAAGAATGGTTCAAGTTACCATATTTCTCAACTTCAAAGAAGGAAACTTCATCAATTAAATCCAATCAATCAAGAGTCAACCATTTATTTTCCTAAAATGAGAAAATTATTCCATAAATATGTCAATTAATCAAAATAAATAATTCAATCACATAACTAACATTGTCACAAATTTTGTGGAATTTCAGCTCATTGCTCGTCAGTTGTCATCGGCCTGCCGATTCTTGAATTCTGGCCTACCGACGATATACCATTGGCCTGCCGTTCCAAGGGGGGTCATTTCGGCCTGCCGAACTAAATGGTCCGGCCTGCCGATTTGCCATAACATACAAAAATCATCCAAAACATTAAATTATCATAAAAATATGATTAAACATATAACATTAATAACAGGAACACTTGAGCACATAAATTCCACATGAGCGTCACATGCCATAACACTTAAATTAAAATGGTTAGCACTATTATATCATATATCATAACACATATCGTAAATATAACACTTAATGTTGTTATTAACATGACATAATCCGTTACATGAAAATTTGGTGGGTGTTACAATATGTAAGATGCGTATTATTGGCTAATTGTAAGTTAATTGGGCATTACATCTTTAAATAAGAAAATAGGAAAAAAATTGACTCGGAATAAAAAGAATCTAATCTAGCAAAAATAATTTTTTTTTGTTTTCACTCTATTTGTTGCCTTGAACGTGATGGTTAAGGTTATTCATCTTTTTTGAGGGAAATGATTAAGGTTATTCATAACCTTATATATATTGAAAAGAAATCCTCATTCAAATGTTATGGTTAAGATATTTATTTTGTTAGTGGAGAAATGGAAAAACTTTTTTTTCTCGACCCGGCTATAGTCCAGTTTTCTCACAGCAGTAGTATCCATCCGGTGGTCCCTACTGCTGTGAAAGGACCGAACTACAACGCGGTCGAGACATATAGAAGTGCCCAAAAAAGGGAATTACTTGCTTAGACATTGACCGACTCTTTACGCTAAAACTTAAATCATTATATTACCTCAAAAAAAAAAAAAAGAAAAACACTTAATCATTATACCCAAACCTTAACTAAAAAGATTTAAAAACCAAAAAATAAAAAAATAAAAAATAAAAAATAGAAAAAATAAAATGCCTTAACCCAGCAAGAGTGAATGGTTTGAAAAAACAGACGACCCACTCAAAAAAAAAAAAAAAAGAAAAAGAAAAAAAAGCGAAGTAAAAAAATGTTATTTTAAAAAATAAACAAATGAACCTATTTGTCCCAGTTTGGTGGGCTTCGCAGATCAGACAACCCACCAGTTGTTGCGGCTCTTTGGAGAGAGAGAGAGACTTTTTAAGAGAGAGAGAGAGTAGACGAAGAAGAACGAAAAGGAAATATTTTACATTTTACAGAGAGAGAGAGAGAGAGATGCGGCTCTTTGGAGAGACAGAGAGACTTTTTAAGAGAGAGAGAGAGTAGACGAAGAAGAACGAAAAGGAAATATTTTACATTTTACAGAGAGAGAGAGAGAGAGAGAGAGAGAGAGCAATGAAGAATTACAGACGATGGGATCTGACGATGATGAGTGCTTGATTACTGCTGTTTCCGCTTCCAACATCTTCTTTTTCTCAGGTAGGTCTTTCTTTTTTTTAAATTCCGATTTTGCCCTCGCCTGTTTTGTCATTGACTTGACCCCTTTAGAAGTCTCTGCACATTTGTTCTGGATCTTCCTCATTCTCTTCTTTTTCTTCAAAACCATGATCTGGGTATGCCTAGTTTTTCTCTGATTTAATTATCTTTTTTTTTTTTAATTTTTTATTTTATATTTTTATTTATTTTTGTTTTGTAACTCGTAATGCTCAATAACATTTCCATAAATGGATGACTAGTTGTACACTTGTTAGTGGTATTATTTTCTGCTCTCATTGTTTGTGCCTTTTTCCACTCAAATAATAAACTATTGTTTGGATCTAAGGAAAATGCTTTAGAGATATATGAATAGGTTAATTGTTTTTTTTTTCTTTGAGATTCAAAAGGGCATTTCCTATTGACTCAGATCTTATCATTCTTCATCTAAATTTGTGTTCTTCAAATGAAGGAGGTCTTAATTGGAATCTTACTAAAAGTAAAAAAAAACTCTTTTTTAAAATAAAATCATTATTAATTTTTGCTGGTTTTAATAGCTGCTCAGAATGTGTTGAAACAAAAAGGAAATTGAAAGAAATAAAAAGGTCCTTTTGTTTGTGAACTAGGGATTGTGTTGAAATAAAAAGGTCTTTTTGTGAACTAGGGATTCCATTTTCAGTGACTGCTGAAAATGGAGTCTCTCTGTTGTTTTGGGAGAACAAAATTGGACTAAATCTTATATTGAAATTCTTAAAAGTGAATAGTTTGACTCATGTCATCTCTTAACAAATTGTATGAATAGCAAGAGTTTGAATTTCTCGCACAAATTGAGAGTGTAAAATTTCTCGTTGATTAATTGGGTGGATCTGAGCTTCCATTGTTTTTCCTTTTCTCCACGAGGCATTCAAATCAAATTGTTACTAACTTTCAGCATCCTTGCTACTTTATTTGTTCTAATCACTTCTTAATGGCCTTTTCGTTGTCGCAATAGGACTTTGAGAATCATTAGAGCAATTGTCTTTTGTGTTGTTTGTTCTCCGTAGACAAGCGTGATGGGTTCCAGATTCCCATCTCATCAGCTCAGCAACGGCCTCTATGTCTCAGGCCGACCTGAGCAGCCGAAAGAAAGGACTCCGACTATGAGCTCAGTAGCCATGCCTTATACGGGAGGCGATATTAAAAAGTCAGGAGAGTTGGGGAAAATGTTTGATATCCCTACAGATGGTTCCAAATCCAGGAAATCTGGGCCTATAAACAATGCTCCTTCAAGGACTGGATCTTTTGGAGGTGCTGCTTCACATTCAGGACCTATTATGCCGAATGCTGGAGCTCGTGGTGTTTATACTACATCAGGTCCCATAACGTCAGGGTCTGGTTCAGCTTCAGTTAAAAAGACAAATTCTGGACCATTGAATAAGCACGGGGAACCTATAAAGAAGTTGTCTGGTCCTCAATCGGGTGGCGTGACTCGCCAAAACTCCGGCCCTATACCTCCTGTTCTTCCCACAACAGGTCTTATTACATCTGGGCCGATTTCTTCAGGTCCACTTAATTCATCTGGTGCACCGAGAAAGGTATCGGGTCCTTTGGAATCTGTGGGGTCAATGAAAGTACAAGGTTCATCAGTTGTTAACAATCAAGCTGTCACTACCTTGAGCCAAGATGATGAGTATTCCTTTAGGAGGAACTTTCCAAAGCCAATTCTGTGGTCCGTGATTTTATTATTTGTGATGGGGTTCATTGCTGGTGGTTTCATTCTTGGAGCAGTTCACAATGCCATTCTCCTCATTGTTGTAGTAATTCTTTTCGCAGCAGTTGTGGCATTGTTCACTTGGAATACCTGTTGGGGAAGAAGAGCTGTCGTTAACTTCATTTCCCGTTATCCTGATGCTGAGCTTAGAACTGCGAAAAATGGACAACTGGTGAAAGTTTCCGGGGTATGTTTCTTATCAGATGCTGGTATATTATCTTTAATGTTCTTGCATGCTATTACGAAAATTTTCTACCATTTCATAGTGTTTTTCTTAGTTCGTTTCTGTTTTCATATTCATAAGACCTAACTAACTTAGTATATTGCTAAGTTCTTTTTTCTTTATGGTTGTGTCTTGTACCACCTTTCTTTTTTCAGATAATTTATAATTCAGATGTCACCTTGGATTTACTATTGATTACGTAAAGCATTAATATTTTCAACATTTCTTATAAGTTTGAATATATTTCTCAAGAGGGCAGGTGTTTTCTGGATGTAGGATTCAATCTCACAGGGAATTCGTATAAGCTAATTATATGACAGATATCTTATAATAATACCTGCCTAGTAGCTTCCGATAATTTTTGATGAAATAAGAATCATAATTTGGTTGTCCATTCTTTTTCGTGCAAACCCATATAACATGTTGCAAGGTTTTGATGCTAAAATTTCATTAATCCTGGAAGGTGGTTACATGCGGTAATGTGCCCCTTGAGTCATCCTTTCGAAAAGTTCCTAGATGCGTTTACACATCAACCAGTTTGTATGAGTACCGAGGATGGGATTCCAAACCAGCAAACTCCACACATCGTCGTTTTACTTGGGGACTTAGATCCTCAGAGGTGAGCAAATGATGTTAAATTTTTGGTCTCTTTCTTTCTATTTAGTTTCTTAGTTCCTAATAATGCATTATGCAGTCAAGTATATCTTGACTGTTTTGCAAAATAGCTGTGCTTCAATAGCTTTGGATTATAATAGGGTGTTCATGGTCTCTTGAATTATCTCTTAATCGATCAGTTAGGTCTCCAGATAGATTATAATAAATGTTAATTATAGTTTTCCTTATAAGATGGTTCAATCTAAGTGTTGAGGCTAAAATTTTCTGATATTGATTGATACTTTGTTTTTAAATTTTATTGACAAATATTATGCCTTAAGTTGAAGATTTTATATGTTGAACTGAAAGCTTTCTTGTGGTTCTTGTCAGAGGCATGTGGTGGACTTCTACATCTCTGATTTCCAGTCTGGCTTAAGAGCATTGGTCAAGACTGGTTACGGAGCGAGGGTGACTCCTTATGTTGATGACTCCTTTGTCATCGATGTTAACCCAGGGAACGAAGACTTGTCTCCAGGGTTTGTCAGGTGGTTGTCTGAGCGGAATCTTTCAAGTGACGACCGTACAATGCGATTGAAAGAAGGGTAAAAAAAGGGCTATATATCATGCACAGACTAATACAGTTCCTTTAGAATAGTCATAATAAAACTTATTTTAGATGTTTGTATTGCGTTAGTGTGGTACAAAAACCTTTTTATAGCCAATGGGCATATCTTTTTAATCTACAACGTGATGTTTTTGTAGTTACATCAAAGAAGGCAGCACGGTTAGCGTGATGGGAGTTGTACAGAGAAATGACAATGTTCTTATGATCGTCCCACCATCAGAGCCGTTGACAACAGGGTGCCAATGGGCCCAATGTATCTTTCCCGCTAGCCTGGAGGGCATTGTTTTGAGGTGTGAAGATGCTTCCAAGAATGATGTGATACCTGTTTAAGTTTGAATGCGCAGTGAGAACAGGGCGGGCATTGTTCTCTTGAGGAATATTTTGGGTTAGTTGTATCAATGGCGGTGGTGATGGTGGCTTTTGCAGTATGTAACGGAAATGAGTGTGATGTTTCATGGTGATTTACTTCCCTTTTTATTTTGGTGTATAGTTTTTAGGAATTCGATTCTATCATCTTTTTTATTTTTTCCTAGGTTTGAAAGCTTTTGCAATGGGTGTGGCTTGATGTAGTGGGGGATTTTACATGTTTGAAATGTTGAGCAGACAGCAGTGGCTTATAAAGAAAAGTGTTATATAATTAATTAATTCATTAGTTTGGTTACAGGCCTTTGCATCTTGCTGTACATTTTTTGGCGGTTATTTCGCGCGGTTAATTTCTATGTATTATTCATGGCCAGCCTGTAAAGTATTGCTCTCTCTCTCTTCACTCTCTTCCTTGGTTGTTTTGATTTTTCTTCTTTTTCACTCTTAAATGATGAAAATTTTGGATGATAAAAACTTTGAAATGCAACATTATCCAAAGCGAAAAGAGGTTAATAATAATACTAAAAACTGGTGGCTATGTGCATTTTACAACTATAGCGCATAGATGATGGGAAGTTCACGTCGGAAAGAAAAACTCTTTATCTAATTAAATTTTTACATTGTAGTTCAACACTACATTCTATTTTTTTTTTTTAATTTTCTCCAGAAAGCACATGCCTGCTTCCTTTGGCCGTTGAGTCTACCTCAGCTCTCCAACAATTGTTCTATCCTGTAGAGTAATAGGGGTATGAAAGCGATTTTTTTCATTAATATGGTAGTAAAAGACATTATCCGTAAGATACTACGCAAACAACAAAACTAATGCATTGGCACATATAATTAGCATGTTAACTAACACAAGAGTTTGTTGTTATAATCGTGAAAATTTAGAGTTCAGACCTTCTGCTTTTAAGTTATCACAAGTCAAATGTGGATGCCTCTTTAGCTTTAAGCCACCCCAAACAGAATATATCATTAGCTTTTTGTATGATTGGCATTTTGGTGTACTGCGGGGAAAAAAAAAAAAAACACCGTAATTAGTTTTTTTTTTCCCTTAATTCTTAAGTCATAATATATGATTAGTTTATAGCCCGAATTAAGGAAGATCCAAGTAATTCATTTTGTTGCATTGTAAAACTAAGGATCTGGCAATACGGAATTGTCAATCATGGTAATAGTACTTTTCAGAGCCGTTATCTTATTACACATCAAATAATTGACACCTAAACCACTTCCCAAGACAAAACCTTCGTAATTAGCAAAACGAAAAATGTAGTAAATACATCCATAAATAAATATAATAAAACCTAACTCACACTCACTCACAAGTCTCAACTCACTTTGCGATTTATTGTTCAGAATTAAAACCAAAACCAAATTTTCTATTTTTTTAACTAGACCATTGACGTGCACCTGCAAGTTTATGGAACCATAAATAATCTCAGCTAAACCAAGATTAACAAATTAATTAAGCACTGCCATAATTCTGTGAGACAAAAGAAACACGTTGAATGATATTGTTTTGGTGGTGCTTCCAGGTATACCACATATTGTATACCATATCATACATTGTGTGTAAAAATGATAAGGGAAAAGCAGATAAGATTATGGGGAGTTTAGTTAGAACAAAATTCTACTTACCAAGAAAAATATGTTTTATCTGTTCAAAATTCTCGCGAATTAGCAATAGTTAGCTTAACAATTAGTCATAGTTAATTAGTGAGTGTAAATTGGTTTCTAAAGTTGAAAAAAGGGATTCTAGGTGAGGTGATTATATACAAAAAAAAAAAAAAAATGAATTTTATACTTTTATTAAGTCATTTAACTCTATTGGGGTCTGATAGATCTGTCACGCCCTAAAACCAAGAAAAAAAAATATACACAAAAATACAAAAAACTGTACAGTTTTCTAGCCTATAGACCGGCTTGCTAGGACACGAGGCAAAGCCTCAGTTTACCATTGAAGATAGCTATCATGACTAAAATTAAAGGTTCGGTTTACCATAGCACTAGTGTTGACGATTCCAAATAATAACGAGCCCTATGAGGTCTACATCGTCACTTCAGGCCGAAGACTCGGTTGTGTCTTGATGCAAAATAGATGGGTTATAGCTTATGGATGGGTTGTGGCCTATGACGTGGAACTTGCAGGAGTCACTCACACTTTGAAGATTTGGAGGTGTTACCTTTATGGTGTAACTTTTCAAGTCTTCTCCAATCATAAGAGCTTAAAGTATATGTTCATGCAATGAGGTTTGAATTTGAGACAATGGAGAGGATAGAATATATGGAAGATTATGAATTCACTCTACATGATCATTCGGGCAAGGTTAATGTTGTGGCAAACGTACTTAGTAGAAAATCTTTTGGAACTCATGCTTGTTTGGCGTTAGAAGATTGGTAGCTTATTAGTTGCAACAGTTAAGACTGCACAAGTTGAATTATCCTACTCATGACTTAGAACTTGCAATGGTAATTCACGCTTTGAAAATTTGGAGGTGTTATTGTTATGGTGCAACTTTTTAAGTCTTTTCTGATCATAAGAGCTTGAAGTATCTGGTCAGGCAATATGATTTGAATTTGAGGCAGCGGAGGTGGATGGAATATATGAAGGATAACAACTTCACTCTGCAACATCATCTGGGCAAGACTAACATTGTGACAGATGTACTTAGTAGGAAATCTTATGGAACTTTTGCTTGTTTGGCTTATAAGATTGAAAGCGGAATGCGAAAATCAACGATTATAGTCTCTAATATTACAAGGACTATAACTAGGTCATGGTTTACAATATGATATCCAATCCAGCCCTTGTACAGTATGTAAAACATAATCAGTGATAAGAACAACATCTTTAGAAAACATGGGTTCAGATTCGAAACAGGGAACAATACGACAATTGGAATATTTTTGCCAATGGTAGTTTGTATTGCAGGGGTCAACTTGTAGTACCAAAAGTGGAATAAGTCACGAAAAACATTCTTGAGGAAGTGCACAATACTCATTTTGCCATTTACGTGAGTAGTACAAAGCTATACCATGATCTTAAGAGACAGTATTGGTGGAAAGGTATGAAAAAAGATGTTCACAACTATGTTGTCAAGTTTGTGACGTGTCTTTGTGTAAAAGCCAAACACCAAAGACCCATGGAGGATGTTCACATCTATGCTTAATTTGAGGATTTAATTTCAAATAAAAATACAAAAGGAACGATTTCAGCCTTATAAACACATGTATTTTTATGTGTTACCAAAACACTTTGATTGCATCTCAGGCATTTCAAACTTGACGAAAATAGGTAGGCCTAACACCAGAGGAAGTAGCATGCACATCAGACCTCTAAAGTTAGAGAGTCTAACTTGGTCAAACTTCCTTAGGAGCATCAAGCTTAGAAGAAGGTTTGAGAATTAGTACAAAACCCAGAATTAGCTATAAATGTATGTTATTTTCGGCTAGCCCCAAATTAAACATGCAAAAGTGCCTAACACCACTTGCTCTTAAGGAACGGTGCGCAGCACATAGTGTTAGAGTATAGAGGCACCACCTTTAGAACAAGCCTCCAACCTTCACTATAAATACCTATCACCTTTACTATTCAACAAAATAAATTTAGAGAGCCTTATACCCATCTATTTTGCACCATTTTCAATCTTAAAGACTTCAAAAAATCACCATATTCTTCTTCCAAGTTTATGCTCTTCAGACTTAGAAATTTTTCTAGAAAAGCTTTTCATCTTTGTTGTTAGAGATCAAGTTCCTCCTCTATTATACTTTCAACCTTTGGAATCTTACAAGAGTGTCACCAAAACACATAGGAACTTCACCGAAGTCTCTCACCAGCCTTAGGTGCTTTGAATTGCAAGTTTCATATCTCGGCGATCTAAGCACAGCTTCAGGAACAACTTGTACTCTCATTTGAAGCATTTTTTCAACAAACTAGGGGTTTCTAGAATTTTGATAATGAATTCTCACTCCTCAGTTCCATAAAGATAGCCTGGAGACCACCAGAGACAGCTTTACTTCCAACAATCACGAAGAGAGCTTTGTCTCTACCCTCTGGACTCAATCCTCCATTAACCGTTGACTATTCTTCTCATCATCTCTGTTTACGTTAGTTTCCTCATTACTATATTTTGTGTTTTTCTTGATTTTGTGATAGGCTTTTTTAGTGATTTGGCAACAAAGTAGGTCATAGAAATCATTTTCTTAAGCTCATTTTAGGCATAATTGTCCACAACACACTATTGGAGATCCTGTTGAAGACATCTTGTATGGACTTGCTAGTTGTTCTAGCCATGTGAACATCAACACCAGCGAATTAGAGACTTACACGAGTGCTACCTGAACACGTTACAACCGTTGGATCTACAGAACCCTAACAAAGTATAATACTATACTCCTTTGTTTGAAAAAAAGAATAAACACAAGCACAAGATTAACCTTTCTTTTAAGGATGCTTTATTTTTTTAGGGTGGGGAAAATAAGAAAAGAAAACTACATCGTATGCCACACTTTTAAAAGTCGTATATATTTATGCCACACTATCATTCATATTACATGTTAAGTTATGCCACAGATAAACATGTGTGACATTTATAAAAAATAAATCTTAAAAGATGGCATTTATGAAAATTTCCCCAAATAAGAATCTCCATCGGGTCAATAATAAAAAACCTTTCTCTTTTATTTATATTATTTTATACCATAATAACATAACTATAGTATTTAATAAAATTAATATATTTTAAATATATTTATTAAAATAATAAATAAGAATATATATTATATAAAAATTTGTTGTCAAAACTAATACATAACTTTATCTAATTAAATTGATAACCACTGTGCATTTTTTAAAAGTGATGACGAAAAATGTACTTAAGAAATAGTAAAATATAAATATTGATTTTCTAATGAAGCAAAGTGACTCTTATCCAACTAATCTTATCATTATTTAATTAATCATACAGAACTTTGTACATTTCTCTTAATTTCTTTACCACTTTCTTCAACATCTGGCATAAGAAGCTAGGCTTGACCCATGGGCTTGCAAGAACGTAGATAAAGAAAGAGAAGATGTTGGGATATCATTGGATTTAGTTGCCTCCTCGTCGCAAGATCGAGCCCCTTCCCTCATTATCACATTGAGCCATTTCCCTGTCACAAGATTGAGCTCCCCTCCCCCACCACCTCTGCCTATCGCAAGATTGAGATTGGCCTACATTACTTGGCCCACACCCTTTGCCAACTAGATTCTACCCCCTTTCGCCATCTTAACCATCTATGTTAGAGCCCCTCCCTATTGTGTGTAATTTTTTTATAAGATCATATTAGTTAATTTTGTTTGTATTAATATTAGAAATATTTTCTCATATTTATTTTTTTTGGTCTTTCTATTTAAATGTTTAATATTTCTCAGATTAATAAATATAAAAGAGTTAAATGACAATTCATTTATTAGGTTACATTTTTTAAAATTAATTACATTTTCTATCATTTTTTAATGTGTTCACGTATGGCTATTTTTTATTGTCTTGATTTTAGCTTGCCCTTTTTTCAATTACAACCCTTAAATTCTCATTCAACAGTTGAATTGCTGTTTGGAGTAGATCTGGTACCGAACTAAATATTAATTTTTTTAGATCTGCTATATGCATGTATATATGTATATGCATATACATAATATATTAATTTCTTAGTTGGGGGATAGTAATATATTAATCATTGTTTTCCCAAATAAATATTACAAATTTAGAAGGAAAAAAGAAATGAAATTTTATGCAACATATTATTGCAAAACTAACAAGAATTTCTTGTAACGCGATTGGTCATTGAGCGATTACTATTGACAAAAGTTTGGTCAGAAACTTTTTTTTGGGACAATTCATTGTTAATATTTACTTTGTTTTATTTTATTTTTAATTTTGGTCTTTTTAAGATCATGGTGATTTTTTTTTTGTGAAATTTACAATAATGTGGTAGGATCTATTTTTGAACTCTCTGATATTGTATCACATCAAAAAAAGAAATGTGATAATTTAATAAAATTTGATAAAAGTATGATTGTTCAAAATTACTATGCTAATAAGATATTTTTGTCACACTTTACCATAGAATTGTCCTTTAAATTAAATAAATTATAGAAATTTGGATGAGTTTGGCTAACAACTGAATCCAATTTAATAGGGATAAGATTTTATGTTGTTAGGTTTTTTGTTTTCTACCAAATCAAGAGAACTTGATTTTTAGGAGTTAGTTCAATTATTTAGAGTTTGTTCTGCCTTACCTTTCATTATAAATAGGTTGTACTCGTTACCTTTAAAATTAAGGGAGAATAAAATCATTTTAAATCAGAAAATTCCTCTGATTAACCACATGGTATCAGAGCTGTCCATCTTAAAGTTAGAAAAATCATGGGGAAAACATCCAATACTAGCGATAAAGAGACCAGTTCTTCAAAGGTTGTTTTCGAGCCTCTCTCTGCCATTTCTAGCGTCAATGGAAGAGTAGATAATTTAGTCCTCAACATTTAGAGTTATGTTGTTAGGTTTTTTGTTTTCTACCAAATCAAGAGAACTTGATTTTTAGGAGTTAGTTCAATTATTTAGAGTTTGTTCTGCCTTACCTTTCATTATAAATAGGTTGTACTCGTTACCTTTAAAATTAAGGGAGAATAAAATCATTTTAAATCAGAAAATTCCTCTGATTAACCACATGGTATCAGAGCTGTCCATCTTAAAGTTAGAAAAATCATGAGGAAAACATCCAATACTAGCGATAAAGAGACCAGTTCTTCAAAGGTTGTTTTCGAGCCTCTCTCTGCCATTTCTAGCGTCAATGGAAGAGTAGATAATTTAGTCCTCAACATTACAAGGCACAAGCTTAACGGAGAAACTACCTGTAATGGTCATAATGAGTGATGAGGGAAGGATGACTACCTCACTGAAGAAAAAGAGATGCCACAGAAGGAAGACTCGAAGTTTAAATCCTGGAGATCAAAAAATAATATGTTTATGGCCTGGTTGATCAACTCTATGGCAAATGAAATTGACTAAACCTTCCTGTTTTATGGAACTACAAAGGAAATATGGGAAGTTGCCAAACAAACTTACTTTGAAAGTGAAAATACTATAGAATTTTTTGAATTACAAAATGCCTTGAGAGACTTGCGATAAGGAGACATGAAGGTCACTTAATATTTCAACATGTTAACTCAGTATTGGTAGTAGCTTGATGTTTTTGAGGAGTTGCAATAGAGCTGTCTAGAAAATAGTGCCCGATATAAGAAGATTGTCGATAGAGAAAGAATTTTTGCTTTTCTTGTAGGGCTTAACAAGAATTTGGATGAACTTCGGGGCAAAATCCTTGCTATAAAGCCTTTACCACCGATTCGAGAAGCCTTCTCAGAAGTCAGATACAAAGAAAGTAGAAAGAAAGTTATGATGAAAGAAAATAGTGCACCTGCAGTCATGGAAGGATCAGCCTTAGTTAGCCACAGACAAGGTCAGTTAGGTTATCAAAATCCTGAAAACAGAGGCAAGAAAGGCAGACCTTGGTGTGATCATTGTCACAAAATAAGACATACGAGGGATACTTGCTGGAAAATCCATGGAAGACCTACAAATATGAAACCAAATGGTGCTCGTGATCAATCTACCATGTTGGACAAGGAAGGAAGGAGTTTCATGGCAGCTGGAGAAGAACCACTGATCGAGGCTCTATTTAGTAAATAACAGATAAATTTATTGCAAAAGATGTTTGGCCAAGTCTTTACAAGCCAATCTGTTATAGGAACAGGGGCAGTAGCATAAAAAGGTAAATTCTTGAGTACTTTGAGTGTGAAAACCGAGAGAGTGAAGCCTTAAATTGTAGATTCTAGGGCTTTAGACCACATGACAGGAGACAAGTCCTTATTCAAACATTTAACTCTTGTTCTAAGGGCTTTAAAGTTTAGATTGCCGATGGTTTAGTGTCAACAGTAGCTGGTAAAGGGTCCATTGAAATTTCAGAAAAGTTGACAATACATGCAATCCTATTTGTCTCAAATTTATCCTATAATCTACTCTCTATTAGTAAGCTTACAAAAGACAAGAATTGTATTACTAAATTCTCTCTTACGTGTTGTGAATTTCAGCATTAGGATTTGGAGAGGACGATTGGCAATGCTAGACAGTGCAAGGGCCTTTACCTCCTTGAAGTTGATGTTTCCAATAGAAAACAAGCTCTAATTGCAAGCTGTGAATTCTTTCCTACCTTAGTTTCATATTCAGATAGGAATTCTCTTTCTAGTAAATAATGTTATGGCACTATAGATTAGGCCATCCAAATTTCCAATATTTGAGACATTTGTTTCCTCTATTGTTTAGAAATATTAATGTAAATGATTTTTATTGTAAAGTTTATCAATTTTCCAAACACTGTCGAAACGCATATCCTGCACAATGATATAAAGCATCGCGTCCATTTTCTATTATTCACAGTGATATATGGTGTCCCTCAAGAGTCAATAATGTTTTAAGTGCTAGGTGGTTTATCACATTTATAGATGATCATACTAGGATTACCTGGCTGTTTCATTCTATGATCCAAACACAGTTTCAATCTAAAATTCAAATTCTTAGAACTGACAATGCACAAGAATATTTCCATTCTTTTCTTGGATCATACTTACTAGAACATGGGATAGTTTATTATAGTTCGTGTGTTGAGACACCCCAACAGAATAGGGTAGCTGAGAGAAAAAACAAACATCTCTTCAAGGTTGCAAGGTCACTAATGTTTACATCTAATGTCCTAAAACATTTTTGGGGAGAAGTCGTATTCATTGCATCATATCTCATAAATAGAATGCCATCTAGGATTCTCAAGTTTCAAACACTAGTTGAGTGTCTTACAATGATATTTCCTCAAACAAGAATTCTTTCCTCAATTCCTTTAAGGGTATTTGGATGCTTAGCTTTTGTCCACATTCATCAGCAACATCAAAGTAAACTTGATCCCAAAGCGTTAAAATGTGTTTTCCTAGGATATTCAGCCACTCAAAAAGGATATGGATGCTACTCACCAATAACGAGGAAAATATATGTCTCCATGGACGTTACATTCTTTGAGCATTAACCATTTTATCCCAAAACCCATCTTGAGGGGGAGTTTTTGAGTCAAGATCAATTTTGGGATCTCACGTGTCCAAATCCTAGTCTTAAAAACCAAAAAAATCAAGATGAATCTCAGTTAGTCATCAATCCTAACACAGCTCTATCTCAGTCAAGTTCTAATCCAAGTCCTAATACGTCACCTCAGTCATCTCTATCTTAGCCAAGTTCTAATCCAAGTCCTAGTCCATAACCTCAAGCTCAGTCAACATCTGAAAAACAAACACAATCATCTAACCTACAGTGTCCAAATCCACAGCATGAGAAATCACCTAAGTTTCAAGTTTGCTTAAGGAGACAACAGCCTCTAGAGATAGAGCCCCTCACACCTGCATTACAAAGCCAAGAGTCCAACCTGATACCAGAGTCCTCTTTGCTAGGTAATACAATTCTTGAATCATATCTTGAGAACACTAATGATGAGCTAGAACAACCTATTGTAATGAGAAAAAGTTGTTTGTTCATGCACAAAACATCCTATCTATAATTTTGTAGCATATGAGAAGTTATCACCTAGCTACTCTACCTTTGTGACTAATCTCTCTCGTGAAGACATTCTTAGTAACATACAGGAGGCTCTTAAAAGACTAGAATAGAGAATGGTAGTGAATGAAAAGATGCGGGCTCTCAAACAGAACAAAACTTGGGAACTATTTGACTTACCAGCTGGGAAACAACTTGTGGGATGCAAATGGATATTCACCATAAAGTACAAAGCAGATGGAAGTAGAAAAGGTATAAGGCGGGATTGGTGGCAAAAAGATTTGCACAGACTTATGGTATAGACTATCAAGACATGTTTTCACCTATTGCAAAGTTAAATACTGTCCGTGTTCTACTCTCCTTGGTAGCCAACTTAGATTGGCCTCTTCATTAGTTGGATGTTAAAAATGTCTTCCTCAATGGAGATTTAGAAGATGAGGTGTATATGGAGATTCCACCAGGTTTTAAGAACTCAAAGAATGAAAATCTAGTGTGCAAACTGCAAAAGTCATCGTATGAACTCAAACAATCACCACGAGCTTGGTTTGACATATTCATAAAGGCAGTCAAAAGATATGGATATGTTCAGGGACAATCAGATCATACACTTTTTTCCAAGCACTAACCAGATGGAAAAGTTTCAATCCTCACCGTTTACGTGGACGATATTATTCTTATAGGCAATCACATGGAAGAAATGGAGAGGTTGAAGTCCTTCCTAGCTCACGAGTTTGAGATCAAAGATTTTGGTGCACTTGAGTACTTTCTTGGGATGGATCTTGCAAGATCAATAAAAGGAATTGTAGTGTCACAAGCAAGTATGTACTTGACTTGCTGGAAGAAACTGGAATGCTAGGCTACAAACCAGTAGACACTCCTATGGATGCAAACTACAAGATTGGCCTCAAAGAAGATAGTCCCTTAGTAGACAAAGGAAGGTACCAAAGACTTGTTGGAAAACTCATTTATTTGCCTCACACATGTCCTGATATTGCTTTTCCAGCCAGTGTTGTTAGCCAAATCATGAACAATCCTACAGCGAAGCACTCTTTCTAATTCTCAGGTATTTGAAGAAGAATCCAAGCAGGCCATTATACTTTGGGAGAGGAGAAAATAGGAGGATTGAAATATACACTAATGCAGATTGGTCTGGATCATTGACTGACTGTAGGTTTACTCGGGATATTGCACTTTTGTGTGGGGTAATCATGTCACTTGGAGGAGTAAAAAGCAATCGGTGGTTGCAAGAAGCAGTGCCGAGGCAGAGCTAAAGGCAATGGCACATGGAATATGTGAAGGAATGCGGTTGAAAAGACTACTAAAAGAGTTAAAGATTCATAAAGTAAAGAATCTAGAGGTTTATTGTGACAACCAGGCAGCAATATAAAGTGCCCCAATTCACCATGATTGAACCAAGCATGTGGAGATCGATCGGCACTTCATCCAAGAGAAAATAGAAACTAGAGAACTTCAAGTTACTTATATTGCCACTAGATTACATACAGTTAATGTTCTTACAAAGGCCCTGCCCAAGACCAACTTTGAAGAAATGATTTCCCAGCTAGGCATGATTAAAATCTACTGCCTAGCTTGAGGGGAGTGTAGAAATTTGGATTAGTCGGCTAACAACTGAATCCAATTTAATAGGGATAAGATTTTATGGTGTTAGGTTTTCTGCTTTCCACCAAATCAGGAGAACCTAATTTTTAGGAGTTAGTTCAGTTATTTAGAGTTTGTTCTGCCTTACCTTTCATTATAAATAGGTTGTACTCATTGCCTTCAAACTTAAGGGAGAATAAAATCATTCCAAATCGAAAAATTCCTCTGATTAACCACATAAATTGTTTAAGAAAAATAATGACTCGTCTGAATATTATTATTATTATTGTTAAAAACACGGAGAGAGTAAGAGAGGTAAAGGAGAACAAAAGGGGAAATGATAAATAATGATCCAAGTTTTGGTGGGTTTGGGAAAGGTTAATTCAGATTAGAATTCAGACAAACCCACCAGTGGTTGAAGGTTGAGTTTGGAAGAGAGAAAAACACAAAAGAAAACACTTTTACTATTACTGTTACTTGGTATTGGTTGATTGATTTTGAATATATTTTTACCTACTTACTACTTAGGCCGAACAACAAGAAGAAAGAGGGAAGGGAAAAGAAGAGAGGAAAAGAAAAGAAAAGGAAAGGAAACATCAAACATCTTCAAATGCGGAATGAAAGTGTTGAAGCATAAACATCTTCTACCAATGCTTCCGCCATCCGCTTCTCTTTGATTTCTTCTTCACTTATTCTTCTTATTCAGGTATCAACAAAATCTTTTCTCTCTCTCTTTTTTCTTTTTTGGTTAATAAGAAGAAATCGATGAGATCTTTCACATATTTCGCTTTTTTTTTTCTAAATCATTCGTTTATTCTCCTGATCTTCTTCTTTTTTCTTTTTTTTGTTTAATCCAGTTTCTATTTCGATCTTCGAACCAAAAATTACAAAAAAAATAAAATAAAATGCAGCCATTTTTGGAATTGGAAATAAGAAGATCGCATTTCCAGCCATTACCAAATTTTGGATAATATTACTACTTTTCCCCCCTCTATTCTATACTACTGGGACTAAAGATTACTACTTTATTGAATTTTGGTTGGATGATTTTTTTTTTTTTAAAAAACCAATATGGAGTTATTACAATATTTAGCTCCTATAAATTAAGAGAAAAATAATCTCTTTCGAGTAAGTCGAGTGGGTTATCGATTTGTTTGAATGAGATCTTGATTACACTACTTAGTGGTCTTGTGTAGAAACAAGAAATAACTCTAGTTAGATTGACTTGGTTAAGGTTCAGGTACATGTTAACTGTCTTTTCTTTTAGTGTCTTGATTCATTTGTTCTTAATCATTATACAACTGGTCACATTACAATTTCATAGAGGTCTTCTGGTGCCGTGCTTGATCGATCGGTCAATCAATCGATGGGTTCACGATTCCCATCTCATCAGCTCAGCAATGGCCTCTATGTATCAGGCCGGCCTGAGCAGCCCAAAGAGAGGACTCCCACTATGAGTTCCGTAGCTATGCCTTACACAGGCGGCGATATCAAAAAGTCCGGAGAGTTGGGGAAAATGTTTGACATCCCTACAGATGGTTCTAAGTCTCGGAAATCTGGACCAATAAACAATGCTCCTTCAAGGACTGGGTCTTTTGGAGGAGCTGCTTCACATTCAGGACCTATCATGACCAATGCTGCACCTCGTGGCCCTTATACTTCATCAGGTCCCGTAACTTCTGGCTCTGCTTCAGCTTCGGTAAAGAAGACAAATTCTGGACCATTGAACAAACATGGGGAACCTATAAAGAAGTTGTCTGGTCCTCAATCGGGTGGTGTGACTCGCCAAAACTCTGGACCTATTCCTCCTGTTCTTCCCACAACAGGTCTTATTACATCGGGGCCAATTTCTTCAGGCCCACTTAATTCATCTGGTGCACCAAGAAAGGTATCGGGTCCTTTGGAATCTATGGGTTCAACGAAAGTACAAGGTTCCTTGAATGTTAACAATCAAGCCATCACTACCTTGAGCCAAGATGATGAGTATTCCTTCATGGGGAACTTTCCAAAGCCAATTCTGTGGTCCGTGAATTTATTATTCGTGATGGGGTTCATTGCTGGTGGTTTCATTCTTGGAGCAGTTCACAATGCCATTCTCCTTATTGTTGTAGTAATTCTTTTCGCAGCCGTTGTGGCATTGTTCACTTGGAATACCTATTGGGGCAGACGAGCCGTTGTTAATTTCATTTCCTGTTATCCTGATGCTGAGCTTAGAACTGCAAAAAATGGACAACTCGTGAAAGTTTCTGGGGTATGTTGCTTATAGAATATCTTCGAATCCTTGTCTGCTATAGTTAGATTTTCTTCCAACCTGCTGTTTTGATTTTTCACACACACACATATCTATACCTAAGCATTTATACCTATGACGGCATCTTTGATTAAACCCAATACCATCCAAAAGAAAACTAACTGAAGATTTTATCTGATTAAAAGAATTTACCATGCTTATTTTACCACTTAATGCATTTCGATATGTATTGTTTCAGTTCTCCTTGTATTGGAGAAAGACAAAATATGTAGAAATTATTACCATCTCATTTCATTTCCAGTCCAAAGAAATAAAACATTCTTAAATGTTTCAAGCAAACTGACATAATTTTATGATTGCTCAAGTATTGCGAAGACAGTGAGTGAGACGGGAAAAGATATAGAGTCAAATAGTATTGTGCTTCAGACATCTGCTATGCTTATCAGTCTGGTTAACTACCACATTACCTTTTTGCATGCATGCATAAATGAAAAGTTGCAGATATTTCATATTATGATTTTCCAATCCTTGAAGGTGGTTACCTGTGGTAATGTGCCCCTTGAGTCATCCTTCCGGAAAGTTCCTAGATGTGTCTACACATCAACAAGTTTGTGTGAATACCGAGGATGGGATTCAAAACCAGCAAACTCCACACATCGTCGTTTTACATGGGGACTTAGATCCTCAGAGGTGAGTAACTGAAATATTGCATGTGCAACTGTTTAACGATAATGGGACAACTATATTCTAGATGCTTTTGAGTCCTCCCTGCTTCATGAACGAGTCATATCTTTATTTTGAAAGTGACAATTTTAACTTCTGTGACATTCCTCTACTTCCTAGATACAGTGCTTTAAAAATGAGTAGAACCTTTCCCTGTTAGAGGAATATTGCATTTAGTCATACATAGGATTTTGCAACAGAAACCTTGATTAACAATAAATAAGAAAAGATTCTGTAATTTTGTTTTTGGTGTAGTAGTAACACTCGAGGAAAAGACTAGAGAACAAACGGAAAACTCCCTGCAAACAGAACACTATGAAACGATGTTACTGCAGCATAAGCTACAGGCGAAGGAAAAGAATTCCTTTAAAATTCTTAGAGCTAGCACCTCATAAGAAGCCAATTTTTTTTAACTCTATTTTAAAGAACGGGAACTTCTAGAGAAACCTTATTAACAAAAAAATAATAAAAAAAAGGGAATACTTGTTGCAAGAGTCCTCCTATGGGGATTTAAGGACCGCGATCTTCTATCAAAATTTGAAAAATCCAAATTAATCCCATCTGGCAAAGACATTAAAACCCAAAAATTGAAAATCGCTCTTTTATAGGTTTGGGAAGGTGTGAAACTTGCAATTGATCGAGTGATTACAATAAATGGGAAACAAAAATTAAAAAAGAGGAGCATTATGCATGAGCGACATTCTTTTCTTTATATGCTACAAAAAAGAGTAGAAAGAGAACTCTCTCCTTCCTAATAAACGCCCCAAAATCTATAGAGAGCAATGGGGAAAAAGGAACATGAAGATGTGAATTTCAATCCTGGTACGAATACTTACATCCATACATTTTTATGTTACATTTATACAATGTGCTTCAAGAGCTCTGAGTTATAACATGGTTTGTGGTCGGTCGTTAAATTCTTTATTAACTGATTGGTGACTATTTTTACAAGAAAAAAAGGGGAAGGAATAAAATGAACTTTGGTGGGGAATAATGCAACCTACTATGTAGCAGTCGAGTAGATAATTAAAAAGAAAGATGCCTTTTTTATTGAAAGAAGTTTTTGTTCTAAAAGTAGTTAAAATATAACATGTTTCTAGGCTTGTGACATGGTACTATTTCTTCCTCTTTTTGTCTATTTTGTATACTTATTAACCTTTAAGATGGATATGTGGACAGAAGTTTGGAATTTTGTGTCAATGTTTGGAGAAATATATTGCCCACTGAGATGTTTTTTGCGTTGCTTGTCAGAGGCATGTGGTAGACTTCTACATTTCTGATTTCCAATCTGGCTTGAGGGCGTTGGTTAAGACTGGTTATGGAGCAAGAGTGACTCCATATGTTGACAACTCTTTTGTTGTTGATGTCAATCCAACGAATGACCACTTGTCTCCAGAGTTTGTTAGGTGGTTGGGCGAAAGGAATCTTTCAAGTGATGACCGGACAATGCGATTGAAAGAAGGGTATTAAAAAGGACTCCTATATCCTGCATAGTTCAATCTATTCTCTCTAAAATTGACATGAAAACAGAATTAAAAAAAAAAAAAGTCGCTTTGATGAACAATTGGGCCAATCTTGTTAAGCTCGAAAGTGATGGTTTTGTAGGTATATCAAAGAAGGCAGCACAGTTAGCGTGATGGGAGTTGTCCAGAGAAATGACAACGTGCTTATGATTGTTCCTCCGCCAGAGCCGTTGATGACTGGATGCCAATGGGCCCAATGCATCTTTCCGGCTAGCCTTGAGGGCATTGTTTTGAGATGCGAAGACGCATCCAAAAATGATGTGATACCTGTTTAGTTTGGATTTGATTGTCGGTTGGTCTCCTCTTGAGGAATATTTTTGGTTGCCAATACGAAAAAATTTAACTATGGTAATCACTAATCACGGTGGTGGCTGCTTTTGTAGTTGTAAACGGAAACGAGTGTGATGGTTCATTTATGATGCCCCTCTTTTCCTTCAGTTGGTGTATAGTTTCTAGGAATTCATTGCTATTATTATTATTATTATTATTATTATTATTTTTCCTTTTCCTTCTAGGCTTGAAAGCTTTTGCGATGGGTGTGGCTTTGATGTAGTGAGGAATTTTACATGTTTGCGATATGGAGCAGAATGAAGTATGATATAAAGGAAACTGTTATATAATTCATCAGTTCGATGCCTTGCACATTTTTTACACAATTTCTTTGTGAGGTTCATGTTTAAATATATATTTTTTCCTTTATTCTTTTGTTCTCCCCTGTCCGAAGAACCTTTCTTCCCCCATGACTCAAGTCTCTTGTTAGAATTTATGTTAAAAACAAACAGAAAGAGACAATAAACCTTGCAAAATTCTAATAGGAGTTAAGTTGGACAAACACAAGATTCAGATGGAAAAGTGTTTTCTAATTTCTTTTTCCTGAAATTTAGGTGCAAAATGGAAATAGCTGGAAAGTTAAGGGACACATGGGAGAACTAATCCTCAATTTTTCTCTTTTCAAATGAATGAATTGGGAGATAATAAATTAAAGAGGGCAAGGTAAACATACTATTTGACTTCTGGTAAATTCCTTTAAATTAAAATTTTTGGAAGCCTTTGCCAGTGCGCTGTTGAGACCACCCGCCTAGTACTCCTGCGATGTTGCGAGCTCTCGCCGCTGCCTAGGCCATATAGCCGAGTATTCCTGCTTATTAATTGAAGTAGTTTTGCGCATATTCTCCAGTTTTAACACACGTAAAATAATTTCTATTTCGAATGATTGGTTTTTGTTAAATTAGTCAAATGATGAATATACTCTTGAATAATTTATTGATTTAGTAAATTTGATAAATCACTATTTTTGAAAATAATAAATGTTATATCATCGCCTCCCCTGCAAAATATTGATTCACTTTGATGATATAATCTATCAGGTCATTACGTGAATACTCTCTTTGCTCAACTACTTGGTAATGAATGATATTATTTTGTAAATGAATATTTTAATTAATACTTAAGACTTAACCTACTATAACAAGTCATATAAAACATCATAGGCACTTATTTCTATAATTTGATGAAAACTCTGCATATACACATATAGGGAACAAATACAGCAGTGCGCCTTCGTAGTTTGTCCATTTAGATGTAATCACACGGACTAGCGGAGCCAAGCATTTATGAGTGCGGCACATACCCCTACTCATTTTTTAAAATTTAGATTTTAACCCTAATTTGTAATATAAAATTTTATTTATGTCCTTATTTTGACAGAAAATTGTAATTTTTTTCTCACAAAATAATTGAAATATAGTATTGTGCCCCTATGAAATAACTAAAATATGTTGTGCTTCCATAGAATAATTAAAATTTATTGTTATACACCCTAGGGTTTAGGGTTTTAGGGTTTAGGGTTTAGGGTTTCGGGGTACCGTTACGCCCCAAAAACGCCAAAGCCCTAAACCCCAAAAACTCTAAGCCCCAAAACCGCCAAACCCCTAAACCGCTATACACCAAAACCGCCATACTGCAAAACCACTAAACCATAAAACCGCTAACCGCAAAACCGCCAAACCCAAAACCGTTAAACACCAAAACCGCCAAACCGCAAAACCACAAAACACCAAAACCGCGAAACCGCTTGACTCCAAAACCACTAATCCGCCAAACTACAAAACCGCCAAACACCCAAAACCGCTAAACCACCAAACCGCTAAAACTCAAAACCGCCAAACCCGAAAACTGCAAAACCGTAAAACCCGCTAAAGACCAAAACCGCTAAACCACAAAAACCGCTAAACGGTAAAACCGCCAACAACCCAAACCGTCGAAAAAAGAAAACCGCTACACCCGAAAGCCGCCAAACCGCAAAACCACTAATCACCAAAACCGCCAAACCGCTAAACCCCAAAACCGCCAAACCCCTAAACCGCTATACTCCAAAACCGCCATACCGTAAAACCACTAAACCACAAAACCGCTAACCGCAAAAACCCCAACCCGCTAAGCCCCAAAACCGCTAAACCCCAAAACCACTAATCCGCAAAACCGCCAAACACCCAAATCCACTAAACCATCAAACCGCTAAACACCAAAACCGCCAAACCGCTAAGCCCCAAAACCGCAAAACTACGAAACCGCTAAACCCTAAAACCACTAATCCGCAAAACCTCCAAACACCCAAAACCGCTAAACCACCAAACCGCTAAAACTAAAAACCGCCAAACACCCAAAAACGCTAAACCACCAAACTGTAAAACAAAAAATCGCCAAACACGAAAACCGCCAAACCGTAAAACCCGCTAAAGACCAAAACCGCTAAACCGTAAAACCGCTAACAACCAAAAACCGCCGAAAAACGAAAACCGCTACACCCAAAAAGCGCTAAACTGCAAAACCGCCAATCATGAAAACCGCCAAACCGCTAAACCCCGAAACCGCCAAACCCCTAAACCGCTATACACAAAAACTGCCATACCGTAAAACCACTAAACCTCAAAACCGCTAACCGCAAAAACCACTCGACCCTAAAACCCTTCGACCCCAAAACCACTAGACTCCGAAACTACTTGACCGCAAAACCCCTCGACCCAAAAACCACTCTAACCCAAAACCATCAGACCCCAAAATCCTTCGACCCCAAAACCACTCGACCACAAAACCAATTGACCCTAAAACCCTTCGACCTCAAAACCACTCGAAGCCAAAACCACTCGACCCCCAAAACCCTTCGACCCCAAAACCACTTGACCCCAAAACCACCCGACTGCAAAACCCTTCGACCCTAAAACCACTTGAACCCAAAACCACTCGACCCCAAAACCACTCGACCCCAAAACCACTCAACCATAAAACCCTTCGACCCTAAAACCCTTCGACTCCAATACCACTCGACCCAAAAACCCTTCGACCCTAAAACCACTCGAACCCAAAACCCTTCGACCCCAAAACCACTCGAACCCCAAACCACTCGACTCTAAAACCCTTCAACCCCAAAACCACTCGACCCCAAAACCTTTCGACCCTAAAACCACTCGACCCC
>CAMOHE010047538.1:0-13071 GCA_946598075.1 Artocarpus hirsutus
CCATTGCAGGATTAAAGAACCAGTCCAACAATTTGTCCTTTGGTCTATGCATATAAGTTATTTCAACATCATCGAGCAGCAACATGCCACTCGAATTTCCTTTGATGGAGTCGATCATTGTTCGTAGTAACGAGAAACAAGCGGTAAGCCGACACCAACTATGGCTGGCGCTTCATTGCTGTTCTTTGCCTTCAACCATTCATACAGATCCGTGGAGGTTATCACCTTAGCATCCAATAATTCCTTAACCCTAATTTCGCAGGACCTCATCATGTTTCCCCAGATCTTGTCGTGTTTCTAAAGAAAACACATTTAGCCCCTCATTAAAAATAAAAAGAGACAACCATAACTAACTGTAGTAGGAAATTAGTTATAAAAATAAAGGGTCAATCTAGTGGTTTGGAATTTCTATTAAAAAAAAATCTAGTGGTTTAAAACTTTTATCTTTTCTCTCTCTCTCTTGATCCCTCTCTTTTAGTTAAACATATATCACAATTACGTACTAAGAAAGGAAAGCAGTGCATAAAAATTGTTCAAACAAAGATAAATAGAACTATACGAATCTCTACATATTTATTCTGTCTTTCAGAATCTAATACTTATTTGAATGAAATGAAAAAGATCCTGTTCATCAAAACGGTTAAAATCATCACCTCATACTAGTACTGTCTTAACGCATTGCAAACCTGTATTGAAAGAGCATACCTGGACCATTTTCACTTCTTGTATAGTCTCTTTAACCGATCTTGAATGAGCTAAACTTGGCACAAGCATTGCAGGTGCTTCAGTAGAAGTCGAACTGGTTTTGACTCCAGCCACACAACTCCCTCGAAAAGAAGACTCGGCCGATCTTGTTGTTGATCTCTTCTTTCGATATTGGGGCCTGGCTGCATGCAAAAATGCTACTGCTAGTATCAAAGAGGTTGTCAAAATTACAAAATCTACATGAGTCATGCATAACAAGCTTCAAAAGTACTAAATAATAGTTATGATTGGAGGAACAATTACTCGGGAAAAATAGTTCCTTCGCAGAGATTGTTGTATTCATTAAATTTGGCAACCATTGCAATCACGTAAGCTATGCCTCTTCTGAAAGATCTCTCCTTCATGCATGAAAAGTTAAAAGTGTTACTTCACTCAAACAAAAGGCCAAGACAAACACATACATGAAGATCATCAGACTGAAAAGTGTGATCAAATTCAAACCTGATACGCTACGATGCATAGAGTCCAACAAAGAAGCTAGAGAAAACGGCTAATAAGACACTTCCAATGACAACAATAGGCCAAACCAGGATTGTCAAACCAGCTATAGGGATACAAGCTGTTTCAAGAAATGGTCCTTCTCGGCTAATCAAACCGTGTACCAGACAAAACCACCCTTTAAGCAACATTTGCGGGCTCTTCACTATGGCAATTGAACTGTACAACGGAATCTCTACAATTAACCCCAGCAACCCAACTATGATACAAGCAGGCACATGAATTAACCTACATAGTACCTAATGTAACTAGTGAAAAAGTGGCATGCCTAAACTAATGAAAATGAGCACCCAATTACCCACTAGTCCCTAGACATGGTTACTTAGAACAAGATAGACTTAAATAAGTGACTTGTTTGTTTGCCTGAAGACCAAAATAGCCCAAATACGTGTGGACACACACGTGTGTAATATAAAAAAGGTCATAGCAAAGTAACGGGAAGGAAAAAAAGGTTATTCTTTGGCAGGGTATGGAAAGAAAAAAACCTTACCATGCCAGATTTTCTTCAAGTGTTGTTACATTGTTGTGCTTTTATTAATATGATATGATTATGAGGTAGTCTGGTGGTTAAAGATTATGCCCTACTAATAGTGTATATTTTCACACTACAAGAAAACCTGCAAAAAAAGAAGGCCATGAGAACTACAAACAACCAAACTTTTCTTTCAAGGAATTCCAGCAGAAATGTAGAGAAAGAGATGAAAACCCGAACAACCCATATTTTGTTGGTAAAAAATACTAAATGCCCAGAAGTGCAAGAAGGGAAAATAGAAAATAAAGGAAAAAGATTAAGAAAGCAACCTTTGAGAGCACCCAGAAAGAGAGCAGAACAGAATGCCAGTATCAGATAAACGACCTTCAAACAACCTCTCAGATTATTTGACAAGTCCATTATATTCTAAGGGGAATTAATTTGATTCATTTTACATTAAACGAGTTTCAAGTCGATAATCATGTTCAAAGAGGAAAAATAAAATCCCATTTCTTTAGTATTTATATTTTACATTTTGAGAATAGAAACTTTTTTGCAAAAAGACGACAGAAGATGAGAACAAAAAACAAAACCTAAAATCTACCGAAGAAATCAATCGACCAAAAAGTTCGGAACCAAAAAAATAAAATAAAATAAAACAAAATAAACGTTCCAACAAAAAACAAGTCACGTGGAACAAAACTAGCTAGTAGTTAGTTTTCAGTTCATTAACCTGTCCATGCGCGCCCTTATTCAAACAAGATATTTAAAAAAATAATTTAAATTATTAATTTAAATTTAATTTTATATTGTAATTTTTTATTATAATATATAATTTTTTTTTACCGTTTATGATTTAAACTAATAGTATAAAATAAAAAAATTATTTTCAACCCTATCAAGCTACAACCCAAACCCCTCATGGGTCGTATATGGTGGGGCCATCACATGTGACAGGCCCAGTTCCTAGCTGAGGAGAATACATAGAACTGCTGTATAAAATATTTTCACGAGCTGCCTTTTGTATCACGAAAATATCAAATATCAAATCATCACAATTGAATTTTCGGTTTGTCCAAATAAAACAAAATCATTTTAGTTCACGTGTTGGTCTATAGTTAATGAAGGCTAACAAAGATAATCTCGGATAATGTGACACGTAATATTTTTTAATTTGAATTGAATATGAGGGCGCAGCAGCGCTACGCTTTTTCTTTTGCACGCAGCTCTTTCTTTTGCAGGAAGAAATAGCGTACAGGGTTGCATAATTTGAAAGGGATTCCAACTTTACATGGTGGAGATATTTCTCCAGACAAAAAAATAAAAAAAAAAAAAAAAAAAAAACAAAGATAAGATATATTTCTTTTGAAAATTGCTTAAAATTTAAGTTTTTAAGCCCTATTATAAGATCAAGATTGGACCTTTTTCTATTTAAAGGAAAAAAATTAAAATAATTCAATCATTAATTCAGACATAAAAAACCCTAAACGTATTTAACGACTCAACCTTGACTACAAAATAAAACCACCAATAGGTTTGATTGAAATATTCATGAGGGTAAAACATATACCAAGTACCAACAAAAGAATCAAAGAAACACACAACTAATCGAGCACACAAATAGCTCTTTTAAGACAACTTTGATTGATTGAGATTGAGAAGTCGAAAACACTAAGACCAAACACAACACTGTTAAAAACACATACTTATGGATTAGACATAATAAAAACACTAAAAGGTGAGGAGGTCCATTTACATTATTACAACAAAAAACCAACAAAAAATAAGATACGCTAGACGGCAAAAACATCAACATCATTATTTGACAAACATATAAAATAAAACACAAGGGCAAAGCTGAAGAGACATCGACTAGGTCCTCACTAGAAAGCCGACCGCCACCAAGGTTAAGAAAAGAAGCCGACGAGGCTTAATTAGAAGAGAACCAAGACTCTGACACGTAAGAATCATCCACCACTGCCCACCTTCGTTGACTAGAGAACGCGCCTCTTGTGATGTCCTGACCTTTGAGCCCATTACTTAATGTTCTTTTAAGCTTAATTGTCCTTAATTAAGTTGTGAAAAAGTACAAACTTTAAAAAAAATACTTTTAACTTGTAATAACATATTTCATAAATACATATTTCACTTAAAAAAATACATTTTTTTATCAGTTTGTATACTTAATATGTATAGTTTACCTATTTAAAGAAACATGATACATCTAATATTTATAATTTTTACTTAGTAAATAAATCATTTACATAGTAAATACATTATTTACCAACATTTACCAATTATCTTTACTTGTTACATACAACATTTATTGAAAATATCAAGATTTAACAATTTTTGGTGTTTTATTTTAGTAAATAAATAATTTATTTTACTATAATCAGGAAAAAAATAAGTTGAAAAATTCCAAGATTAAAACTTTAATCCCTAAATTTTAAATTTTGAAAATTTCCCAAGAGTTGGTGCAACAAACGCCCATTGTCGAAAAAAAAAAAAACTTGTGAACATTAAACCTCACCATCGCAAAGAAAACAGAGCCTTGCTCATTGTTGTTAATCATATCTCTTGTTGCGAACTTTGTCACGACCTTACGAGTGTGCAACAACTTTGCAATGATCATCACTAATTAATGTTATGAGTTGTGAAGTCGTGACAAGAATCATTATTCCTGTTGAGAACTAAGAGAGGTTATTTGATGATCCTTTTTTACATTCATCATTGTCATTCTCCCCTTAAAATTTTCATTGCTAATTTTTTAATCCTCCAATATGTTTTGCTATTTCATACTTTCTCCTTTGTCAAGTTACATGTGGCATTAAGCAAAATCATGCAAGTTTTTAGTATCAAAACAGATAATATAATACCAAAATAATAAACTAATGTTGAAAAATATTGATATATTAGTGCTACAAAAATTTTAAAATTTATTCAACGGGCATCTGCTTGAACAACAATATCATAAGAGACCTCAGACACTTAGTCTTTAATGCTATTCTTAATATATCTTAAAAAACTAATGTGTTTTAGTTCTACACCCATAAACTTGTTATGTAATGGAATTTGTACCTTTTTTAGGTTTTTGTTGTAATTTTATTCTTGTTTTTTAGTTATATTGTTGTAATTTACAACAAACCTACCAAAAATATTATAGAACAGGTGGCTAACTTCTTTACTGATATGTTTGAATTTTTTGGCTTATGACTAATTGTTTTGTTGCCATGAATTATCATAATTACATTTATGTTAGGACATTTAACATTTTTAGAGAAAAATTAGTAACTTATATTTAAAAAATAAAAGCTTTTGGGGACCTTGGTCAAATAAAATATACGTTTTCAAGGCCTAAGGGAAAAAAAAAGGCCTTAAAATATTGACATTTTTTATGTCATTTAAGAGTAAAATAAAGATGCAAACTAACAATGTCACAAATTAAGAGTTTGGGACCTCAATGTTTAAATTCTTAAAATGATGACTAAGAGTGACAATAAAAAGTTTGATAACCTGAATATTTAAATTCTTAAAATAGGAATTAAGGTGCCAATAGATTAAGAGTTTGGAGACATGATTCAAATTCTCAAAATAAGAACCCAAATACCAAATATCTTAAAATTTAGGGAGTTATGACGCAAAAAACTAGTAAATAAGGACAAATAATATTGAAACTCCCTGTGTTTACCCAAATTATAGTAACATCTCTTGAATCAAAACTAATCACTCTGACACACCTTAACCATTCAAAAAAATTAATGGAGAGACTGCCTGTGTTAGTCAATCGTGAGTTGACCGTTAATTTTGTTCAAAATGCCAAAAATGTCTCTCCATCATTAAAAAACATTTTAGTTATTTTATACGGCTAGAAATGACAATTTTATTCTACTTTGACATAAAAATGTGTTTAAATAGCAAATAATTTTTTGTTCTCTTTTTCTCAAAGGATAACAATTATATCAAAAATAAGATTAAATGTGAAAAATTAAAATCACCCACACTCTAAAAAAAGTCGACAATTAATTTCCAAAGTAATCACAGCCCACACAAACTAACTAAAAGCACATTTCGATCTCAACAAAATTAAATTAAACTAAGGACAACAAAACCAAAACTAACTTGTTCTAACAAAACAATAATTCAATTATAAAAAACGATTTTTTCTTCATAAAAACTAGTAATTCAAACAAAACCCAAAAAAATTCTCACTCTCTTAGTACTCTATTATTTTCATAAAAGATTAAAAATTACAACAAAATTATAAAAACATAAATACAAAAACAAATATTTTTTAGAACGAGTAAAAAAACAAACACAAAACTTTAAAAACCTTAAAATAAAAAAGAATGTAAAAACTCAGATAAAAAATAATAATGTAAGCTCTCTTTCTTATTCACACACTTTCTCTGGGTGGGGCAAGGGGACGAGGAACAATAGGGGAGGGGCTGACGGGGGTAGGAGGTCAGGGGGGTGGGATATGGGCCATAGTTTGGAAGGCCCAACGGGGTAGGGGGCTCAACAAGAAGGCTAGTCTTGATGGGAAAAGGGGCAATCGATGTAGGGCTCAACGAGAATAGAGGCAGGCGGTGTTGGATATGACAATAAGGGGCCAAGGTGGTGTTGCTAGGCTAGTGGTGGGGTGGTCGGGGGGAGTAGGGTGTTGGTCGAACAGAGGGCAGATGGAAATGCAGAGATTTGCCGGCAGACAAAGGGAGGGTCGGAAGGAGGAGAAAGTTCAGGTAGGTTAGGGCCGCTTGTTTGGCCACTGTTATAGTTTTAATTAATGGCTGTAATTTGATTTTTAGATTAGCGTTAGAGATTAAACAAGGTATGTGTGATGACCCGCCTTTTCAGCCGTCACTTAACTTACTTAAAACATCGTTCTTGAACAGTAATCTTACTTACTTAGTAAGAAAATACTGAATTAAAATTTTTTTTCTTTAAACATTCTTTATAACGTACTTAAAAACTATTGCGACCTCTGTCGCCATTCAAGTTGAGGCCTTACTCAACATTTACTTTTAAACCATTTCAAATCGTTTCTCAAAACTTAGTAAGAAACATTTACTAAAACATGACTTAAAACTTAACTTTACAATTAGATAAAACATTTTGTACAATATTACTTAACTTTGAAAACATATCTTAAAACTCTCATTTTCTTAAAAACTTTGAAAACTTTATATTAAATAGTGAAAACCTTTTCATTGTGTCGCGGAAGCAAACTGTAGTGGTATCCATATTCACATCTTCGTATCTGCCCTCCGCAGCACCCAGCTCTTCTAACGGGTCTTACTGATTACTCATAAATTACCTACAGCATGAATAAACTTTTATGAGCTTGCGCTCAGTAAGCTCAAACATATTTTCACAAAACATTTAAAACATACTTTAAATCTTTCCTCATAAAAAGCCTTTCTCTTGAAACATTTTTCATAAATGTTTTTCATAAGCACTTTTCATAAAACATTTCACAAACGTTTTCATGAAGCATTTTTGTAACGTTTTTCATAAACGTTCTTTATAAACTTTTTCTTGAAAATATAAAAAAGTTTTTCATAAACATTTCTAAAACGTTTCTCATGAGCGTTATCATAAAACATTCCTGAACACTTTTCACAAACTTTCATTCATAAACCTTTCCTTGTAAACATGAAAATATTTTCATTAACATTTAATATAAACATTCCTCAGAACGTTTTTCATAACATTTAAATATTTCACAACAAGAAAAACAAGCAAAAACTAAAATGCATGTTTCCATTTATGCTCAATTATGTACTTCTAATTATGGATGTCTTATGAACATTCTTTCTTTACTTTAACTTGCTATCCTTCTTCCTTAACTTTCCTTATCTTACTTTAACTTTCTATTCTTGCCCCTTATCTTTCTTTATCTTACCTTCACTTTCCTTATTTTACTTTAGTGTTCTTACTAACTCATTAATCATGAGATCATAAACATGGTGCTTCCCTTGCAGAAGACTTGAGACCATTGAACTTCGAGGTCATGTACTTCACATCTAGGAGGTCAAACTTTTACTTTCCTTTCATTACCTCATAACACAGAGGCTTGTACGACACTTTCTTTTTATCTTTACATTACCCTCTTATTAACTTTTATGAGCATGTCAAATGCAGTCATACTTACAATTCATAACTTGTACCGTAAAATCTATTGCATAATGAATGCAACATATTACACAACAAATGCATTATCAAATGCAAACACATTTGGCAAGAAATAACTTACCCTCTAAAACTTATTGCATGACAAATGCATCTTATTGCATTACATATGCAACATAAAACACAACATAGTTTGCAAACCATAACTTGTATTATAAAACATTATCAGACTATAAAACACCATGCATTAACAAAATGCAAAACATACATTAAACATAATTTTTGCAAATACATTGCAAACTTTTACTTGATCTTTTAAAACTTTATACTCATTACATGCAGTTATACTTTAACATATTAGTTGCAAGTACATTGCAAACTTGTTTTAAACTATAAAACTTTTTGCATAATTAATGCAAACATACTTTTTAAAAACAATTTATATTACCATTGCAAACACATTTGCAAACATATAAATAAGTATTTGAAAATCTTTTACTTCATGATGTAAGTGAGATTGAACTTACCCGACTATGCTCTAACGTACTCTAGTCCGTCCCTATCTCTTTCCTTTCTCATTCCTTCTTCTTTCATTAGTCGGTTTTTGTTTCCTGATCATATGACAGCCGACTCATTAATTAACTTTTTTTTTTTTATCAATCCACTCAATTGATAATGAAACGTAAGCATTAAACATACATTCCCTTTTTATAACTTCCAGTCTAACTGGCGGTTTCGTTACTTAACACATTACGGAACATTTTTCGTCTAAGAACGTTATGCTAAATTAGAGTGTTTGACTCCGTTCTAGCCATTTTTCGTAAAAAAAGACGTTTTTACCCTTGGCGGGTTTTTCGTCCATTTTCTAACTTAACTAAACTCATTGCCTAACTTTAACATTCTATTACATACATAATATGGAAAAATTCTCACTAAGAAACATTTCTTGACATCGAGCATTTCGGGTCCGTTTTGGCCATATTTCCTTTCATTCTTTCCTTGCCTAACTTTCAATCCTGAAAACTTAGCATCTATACCGATGTGTTTTAATACGATTCATATTGTAGGCGAGATTGCTACTTACTTAGACTCTGAGCTATGTGGGTCAAGTTGTACCTCAGTTTATCTACAATATGTGAAGCATCCTCTGCAGTGCTCCCCGAGAGATTATGAATGGCTAAGAATGCTTCCTAGAGATCATACATTCTTGAAAATGTCCTTCTGGCCTCCGTTACTATAGTTTGAAATGCCTCAATCCGCGTGCAATCGGTACCAGATGATTTTTACTGGAGTGGAATTAGCTCGAACGGAGGTCACCATTACATTCAGAGCATCTAAACGAGTTGGGAGGCGGTCTCGGATCGTTGATCGGAGGTCAAGATCAAAAAATCCTAAATTGACCGTTGACCACCGGTCCGGTGCCATTTGGTTCCGTTGGCGGCTGAGCTTGAGCCTACCCCCCCTAAATCGACCCTCCTGAGTCGATTAACAGGTTCAATTTCTTCCAATTTTGCCTCCATCTGCTCAAATCGAAGGCAAAATTCTCAGCCACACCGGCGGGTCCGATCTCGGGTTCACGGCGGTGGTAGCCCAAAATTGACTTGGGGGATTTGTTTCCCCAAGTCGCTCTGAGCATTTCCCCCATGGTGGGGCTGCTCAACTCCACGTGGAATGGCGGCTCCGAGATCACCACGGTGGTGCACAACGGCGGGGGTTGTTCTACGTCGATTTGTGGCAGTTGCCCGAAATTGAGGGCTTAAAAAGCTTCGTTGTGGGCCTCTGAATGTTTCCCTCTGATCAATTTGAGGTTACAACGCTAAGAACAGCAGCGATGGTGGTGGTCCACGGTGGTGCACGTGGAACTCTGGCTTGGGACGGCGCAAACGTGCAATTGAGGTAGGGCTTTTGTGTAACGCCCCCTTTTCGGACGTCACAGATGTCGTTACATTCATCGTCGGAGACGGTGGCTCTACGGCGGCAACGGGGGTAGCTATGTCGTGCCATTATAGCTAGAATTGAGCTGGAAAATTGGTACCATCATGCTCCTCTCCTCATGCTAAATCCATAGACACCAAAATCACGTCGATTGGTGGTCGGACGGCGAAGATATCACACCGGGAAGAAATGGGTTTCACTGCCATTTTGGGCAACGCGTGAGCCCTCCTCCGGCCGTGTTTTGGGTGGCTCGGCACACCGTTGGACTCAACTCGTTGAGAGCTTTCCAATGGTGTGGGAGGTGTCGAAAATGGACGTCGGAATCCTCGACTGATTTTTGAGGAAAGAGAGAAAAATGTAGAGAGAGAAAGTAGAGAGAGAGCTTATATTTTTCTAAATTTTTCATTTTTTTTCTCTCTTCACTTTTATAAATTTTTTTTGGTCTACGCAGTCTAATTCTATACTGTGTGACATTGAACAGCCCAATTCTTACACTGCATTACTTTTGCAATGTAATTTTCATACTGCATAACTTCTTCAGTGTATTTTCTTACACTGTATTATTCTAATACCGTATAATTTCTAGTATTATTATACAGTATTTTTTCTTAAATTGTATTTTCTGTCTTAATATAATCATTAATTTAATACATTTTAATGCATTAAAATTCTCGGTTGTTACAGTATGTTTATCATTTTAAGCAAAACATTAAAAGAGTTAAAGTCACCTGTAATTTAAGTAAAAGCGTAAAACATATAATTTATCTAACTGCATCCTAATAAACCTGGACTAGGGTATCCCGATGCCACTTGTGAGTAAGTCTTCAAAGGATTTCTAACATAGACAACTGGATAAACCCAATGTAGTAAATCCAAATTAACAAAATAGGTCAAATTCCTTCTTAATTAATTGTTAAACAGTCAATTTGGTCCCCCCAGCCTTAACAAACTAGGGGTGGCAAAACGGGCTTGTGGGTCAGGTTAGTGTCGGGTTGGAGTTAATTTTTACAAAAATTAGGTTGACATTAACCCGACTCGTGACACGATCAGGTTGAGAATTATCAACCCTAATACGATCCGTTTTGACACGGGTTGACACGAACATGACCCATGTCAACCCGTTTCTTATGCATAGTGTCAAAAAATAATAACCCGTGGCCCGTTTTTGACCCGTAACCCGATTGTGACCTACAACCTACCTATGACCCGCCTATATTAATATATATAACATTAAAAAAAACATAAATTACAAGATTTTCATACCACTTCAATAAGAAAATGAGTGATAAGAGAGGTAGGATTTGATTTTTAAAGGCTTACATTATATATAAAATAATATTAATTTTTTAAATTTAATTAATTAAATACGGGTAAGAAACGGATCATTTTAGTGTCAGACGGGTTGACCCGAACACGACTTGTTTTTTATGGGTCAATTTCAGGTCGACACTAAAATAACCCGTCGTCAAATTTTTCGACACTAACTCGCAAAAAAACGTGTCAGATTCGTGACGTGTCATCATGTTACAACCCATATTATCGGCCTTACAACAAACACCACCAAAAAAACAGAAGCAAAGAAAAGCAAGATTCTTTTTTGTTAAAAAAGAATATCATTTCATTAACCATTAAGCGATTTTCGTAATGGAAAGATTAGCCTTAATCCGTCTCATTAATCTCTTTTTTTCCCTTAGGGCCTGTTTGTTATGTGATATTAGGACTAGGATTAAGATTATTTATCCTAGTCTCATGTTTGGTGGCAACCTTGGATTGGATAATTTATCCAATAACCCCAAAATAGTCCCAACAGTGTGGGATTACTAATCCCACCAAAACACATGGGATTTCTAATCCCATTTACCTGGATTGTAATATTTCTACAATATCACAATCCACCTCACCCGAGCACACCTAAGCACATGTCTGAGATAGTTGTAGCCGCCATTGGAGCTCTTCGTCTACCACTAAGCACCCGTCGAAGCACCCCACCATTGTCGGAGTTCGCCGGAGCAACCCACTTAACTAGTTTGTGACCCCCCTCATACTGTATCTTGTCAAGCACGAGTTGAGAAGTAGCAGAGGAAGCGAATAAGAACTGGTCTCCAGCAATCATGGGAATGATTTCTTTGGATTCTCCGATGATGTCTTCGGCTATGAAAATGGTGGTGCAAGACGAACAGTTGTTTGCAGACGTGGAGAGCTAAGGCACTCCATGACATTGAAAGGAACTCCAATGGATCTCTTGGGCTGTTCAACAAATAGAGAATGCTAGCCGGAGAGTCCTTCGGCTGATGAGAGTATCTTAGAGGCAATGTCTCTTCCATCAAGGTGGTGAAATATTTGAGTGTATTTGGACGAGAATAGTGGTGTGACAGTGTAACAAGTGTGTGTATTATATTTATATATATATATATAAAGTGATAGTGGAGACTGAGAATTGGTTTATTGGCTCTTTTAGGTGTAACATATATGTAGTAAGTTTTGGTCAACGGTGAGTAAAGATTTGTACTCATGTGAGATTCTCCGTCATGTATATGTAATATTTGTAGTTTATTTTATTTGTTGTTTTTCAATTTTTTTCTTTTTAGTTTATATATATATATATATATATATGTACAAATTATAATTATTTTAATTGAGTATCTTTTTATTTACTTTTATTCTCATAATTTGATAATTAGTTAAATAAAATAATTTTTTATTATATTCAATTTAGTCCAATTCAACGTGTGTCAAACACATGATAGGATTCAATATAATCCTATAGAATCCAGTCCAATCTAATCCTAACTCTGTAATCCAATCCAATCCAGCGTGACAAACGAGGCCTTAGGGCCTTAATTTAAGCCCTTCTTCTTCCGCTTTCTTCTCTCTTCTTCTGTCAATCGGCGCTTCCGATTCGCCGGTTGTTGCAGAGAAACGAGACGGTGTCGTTTCAGATGCAGATCGCGAAATCCGCAGAGGACGATGACGACGTCATCACTCTCGCGCAGCTGTCGAAGTCGCCGCCGAAGAGGCCGCGGCCGATCAAGCCTTCTTCTTCTTCTTCCTCATCGGTCTCCTTCTCTCTTTATATCTATATATATATACACACACATATACATATATATGTATATATGTATTTGGACGTGTATTTACTTTCCCTCTCTATAAAATCTAAAGCTTGCGTTTTTTCTAAGCAATTTTTGGTCGTCCCTGTCAAATTTGAGCTGAAATTTTGGTTTTTTTTTTCTTGCTCGCATTAATATGCAGGTGAAAACGAGGAATTT
>CAMOHE010047538.1:13091-52643 GCA_946598075.1 Artocarpus hirsutus
TAATTAGTTAAATAAAATAATTTTTTATTATATTCAATTTAGTCCAATTCAACGTGTGTCAAACACATGATAGGATTCAATATAATCCTATACAATCCAGTCCAATCTAATCCTAACTCTGTAATCCAATCCAATCCAGCGTGACAAACGAGGCCATAGGCATATACGTAACTAGGCGTTTGACAAAGTGGTGGGAACTGCGGTTTCCACCACAAACTTAGTTATGAACAGTATAAAGTTCTCACATGCTACAGTAACAATAAAAAAAATTACTACAGTGTAAAGCTCTCACATACTATAATAAAAATAATTCTCACTACTGATTTCTACCATCTTTTAAACACCACCTAAAGGAAAAGTGGGTTCCAAAATAAAAACTTAAGCAAAACAAAGCGAACGGGAAAAAGTGTTTTTTCAGGAAAAAAGAAAAATTCTTAGACAGACACGTGAAGCCTAAGACATATACGTACTTGGTAAGAAGAATAAAAAGACTATTATATTAATTTTATATTTATTGTTCTAAAAAAAAGAGTTTTTTTTTTTACTTTTTAATTTTTTACTTTTAAAGGGTCTTTTTTTGGACGAGAATGTTAGTATGTTTTCAAATCATTAAAAATCTAGTTAAGATTTTTTTTTTTTCCTTGTACAGGTCTAGTAACCACCTAAAAACTGCCACTTTTGAGGTTCGTGTTCTTATTTTCGAAACAAATGAGTCTCAATTTTTTATTTTTATTTTTTGGTTAAATGCTATCAGAGCTGGATATTTGAATATTTTCTTGCACCTCAAATCTTTCAAAATTTATAGAAGGTGATCTCTAAAAGGCTTTTTTTTTTTATCTTTTTTTGCCTTAACCTTTTTTTCTAAATTTTGATGATAATTTAAGTACGAAAAGATATATTGTCAAAAGCAGAACATCCTGTGAGGACTAATCATTTAAAAAAAAAAAAAGTTGTCCTGCGAGTAATCAAATCTAATACAACCATTACACAGCTATTAGCTATGAAAAGAACAAAACCTTCCAAATGAGGAAACAACTATATGGAAAACAGAAACAAAACCCCAAACAAAAAAAAAAAAAAAAAACCTGCTCAGGCAAAACGCCTTTAAAGCCTGGAGTTTCACATACGAAGAAAGGAAAACACAACTAAACATTTCTTAGAACACCACATTCTCTCGTTTGACCGTACGATCGATCAAACTCTACCATGGCAGCTGAGGAAGAAAACGAGAAGGAAACAGAGCTTTTCTGGGAAACGACGACGATTCGGGAAGCGAGGAAAACGACATTGAAGTGAACAAGGTTGAGAAAGGAAGCAGCGCTAGTAGCAGCGATTTAGAAGATCCTAGAAATGGAGAGGGATCAACTTTTGGTGGTTTTTCTTCCCAGCAATGGCCTCAGAGTTACAAGTATGTGACCCTTTAATTAATTATGATTGTTATTGAGAAATTAACTCATGTAAGAATAACTAGACTTGTATATGAACATAGTTATGCATGTTGTCATATATATACTCATATATACATATATATATATATGTGTGTATATAAATAAATATATGGATGAATATGAAGCTTGAAACGAGTTTTGGGGGTGTAAACTAGATTCATGTTTTTCTTTGTAAAAGTTAAATTAATGATTTATGTGACGTTTTTTAATCCTATGGAACGAATTTTTTGTGACATTAAATTGGATAATAGCGAAAAATTTTATTGTATTTATTTTCGAACGCTTAAAAAAATTGAGACTGAACAGAAAATTCTTTTTTTTTTTTTTCTGGTATTGACTGAATATAATCACTTGGGGAAGTTTTTGGAGACAGGACATGGAGATTTATAAATGTATACATGGTGGAACCACTTGAAGAGAACTCAAGGAATTAAGTATTTTTTCTTTAAATATATTTATTTTGTTGTTGTTGTTATTATTATTATTATTTTTTGGCAGTGTATATTATGGGTTACTTGGTAGTAGCTTGGAAAATTTTGCTGGATGAAGAAACTGATTTTGATGCTTTTTTTTTTCTTTTCTTTTCTTTTGGGCAGGGAGACAACTGATTCTTACTCAATCGCTGCATCTCCGAATTTTGGAAGTAGTCTTGGACATGTTCGGAGCATTGTATACTCGAGCTTCAGCGGCCATAGCAAGGATAGTTTAGACCTAGAAGCAAAGTCTCCTTTGCTGCCTGATAAAAGTCATCTGAAGGTTGATTTGGATAGGATCTCAAGAACACAATCATCATGGTCAGAAAAATCCCATTTGCACAGGCACCTAACTGGAGAATTACCTATTGGTCAGGGATGTAGCTTCACTCAAACTGTGTTTAATGGTCAGTAATTTTTTTTTAAATTTATTTACACGTAATTCAATTCACATGTAAAATTTTATTCTTATTGTGCTCTCTTTCTATGCTAGTAAAAGAAGGTGATAACTTGACCTTTTTACCATCTGAATTTGAGTGATGGCTTGAGACAGGAATTAATGTCATGGCTGGAGTTGGGCTTCTCTCTACGCCGTTTACGGTGAAAGAAGCAGGGTGGGCAAGTTTGCTAGTTCTAGTTGTATTTGCTGTCATTTGTTGTTACACAGCCTCCCTGATGAGGTACTGCTTTGAGAGCAAAGAAGGCGTTGTAACATATCCTGACTTAGGAGAAGCCGCATTCGGAAAATACGGTCGTCTGATCTTATCTGTAAGTCACAAACTTGACGTCTTTATTAAAGTGTTTAACATCCTGATCATTTTTCTGGAGTATTTCAGATGTCTATTTTGCATATACTTTGCAACATATGGATAGTTCACTTTAGTCTCATGTTTGGTTTGCCAATTACGTATTAAACAACCTGATATTCTATGCCTTTTCCAACATTTTTAATCTCCCAATTTTACTTCATCTGCAAAAAGACTTGATTAAGAATGATGATTTAGGACGTGAAATGGATTGCACAAGTTAGTTATGTCCTAAATGTCAGATTTTTTGTTCTGTTTTTTTCTCTTCCTAATATTGTTCAATCTTTTTCTCAAGTGCAGATCGTTTTATACGCAGAGTTATATGTAAGTAAAACTGATTCTTGAACTTTACACCATTTTTAAATATATGTTGTTAATCCTCATTCATCAAATTAATTTTTTTTTAATTTTTTTCTAATTGGCGCAGTCTTATTGTGTGGAGTTCATAATTCTTGAAGGAGATAACCTTACCAGTCTATTCCCCTGGACAAACGTAAATTGGGGCGGTTTTCAGCTAGACTCCATGCACTTCTTTGGAATCTTAACTGCCCTGATTGTTCTACCAACTGTTTGGTTGAGGGATCTCCGCGTGATCTCATACCTTTCAGGTGTTAAAAAATAAAAATAAAAAATCAGATTAAAATCCCATGTCATTGATGTCTTCTACATATGCGTGTTACATTGTATCATTGCTAATTTGTTCTCTGCTTCATTGTTTTGGCAGCTGGTGGGGTCATTGCGACAATTTTGGTCGTTCTATGCGTATTTTTACTTGGTACAACTGAATGGCTGGGTTTTAACCAAACCAGTGAAGTAGTGAACTGGAGAGGAATTCCATTTGCCATTGGAGTTTATGGATTTTGCTATTCTGGTCATTCAGTTTTCCCAAACATATACCAATCAATGGTAGACAAAAGAAAATTCACGCAGGCACTAATTCTATGGTACAGAAGTGTTTTTTGTTTTATGCCCTTATTATTATTGTTGTTGTTTGTGTGGGATATGCTTGTTCATTCTTTTTTTAATCCTTCCTCATATATAATATATATATATATATATATATATATATTTCACCTTATTGCGCAGTTTCCTCTTGTGTGTCCTAATATACGGGGGTGTTGCAGTCATGGGATTTCTAATATTTGGTCAAAGCACATTGTCTCAGATAACTCTAAATATGCCAAAAGATTCTGTTGTCTCAAAAGTCGCATTGTGGACAACTGTGAGTATGAGATTTTTGAGTTTGATTGCTTAAACAAACTTGAAGTGGAATATTTTTAGAAGATTACTAAGCTAGTACGTCTTGGTTCTTTCAGGTTATCAACCCATTCACTAAATATCCTTTTAATAGTTTTTCTGCTGATGAAAAATAGCAGTTGACATTTATCAAGAAATGTATAGAAATTTACTTTCTTCTGATTATTGCTTCCTTAACACTTAACAAATTTGCATTGTTGATAAACCCATTGGCAAGGAGTATTGAAGAGCTGCTTCCAGTTCGAGTTGCAAATAGTTGCTGGTGTAACATTCTTCTTAGGACGACACTCGTTGCTTCTTCTGTTTGTGCTGCATTCCTTCTTCCTTTCTTTGGTATTTTTTTGGACTTAATCTTCGATCACATACTTCACTGTCCATTCCAATTCATGTTTAGGAGACAATACTTTATGGCAATGCAAAACCACAACTGCTTTTAAACTTGATTACTAATGGTCAAGTCACAAAGATTCTTCCATAGAGCTGCTTCTTTTGCCTCCTCTTCGGAGATAGCGGGGTGCTGCTATTACGATGCTTGAGCAGAGTGGATGGAGTTGATCACCAAATTATTCAATTTCTGTGTTTGCAGGTCTTGTGATGGCCTTAATAGGTTCTCTCCTCAGTATACTAGTGGTAAGCATGCACCTATTTAGTAATTGCACAAATTTAGTCCATAAGTAAAAAATCTGTCTTTCTAGGTTGGTTTGGTACTACTTATTCCTCAAGAAAAAAATACTTCTTGACTCACATGCATGGAAGAAATTAACAAATTAAACATCAATATGACCTTACTTCTTTTTTGTTCTTTATTCTAGTCCCTTCTAGAGAAAGGTTCATAGAAATAAAAATCGCAAACTGAGATGCACTTTTGTTGGCCTGCAAATCCTTCATAAATAGATTTGATTTATCTAACATGCCATGAGAAAGCAACTCTACATTGCTGCTTGTCTTGTTTATTTTCTGTCTCTTAGTTGGCTTTTTATGTTATTGGTTATATTCTTATTAAAGTTAACGTATCACATAAATGGATGTTTCTATAATTCAGGCAGTAATAATGCCGGCATTATGCTTTCTAAAGATAGTGGGGAAGAAAGCTACAACAATTCAGGTGAGCAGAATTTTTTCAATCTCTACCATTATTATGATATTCTGTATTCCAATTTATCAAGCGTTACAAAGAAGAATTTAGAGAAATTGAGGTGGCTAATCACAGAATAATATCGGTCAACGGTCGGATTAACCATTTAAAAAAAAAATGATAATTTTGAATTTTACAAAGGGGTCCCGGGTGTCCCCACAATGATTCGTATAGTTTAATTTCTCAACATGAATGGTATGTTTGCACCGGAATTTAAGGAAACCTGATCAGGGCTCTTAAGCCCTTTTTCATTACCGTTTTCTTTTCTCGTGCCTTTGCATCAGTCGGGCTGCAAGTATATTAGTCTTTATTTTTTGTGGCATTAAGACCCAAGCCATTAAATTTATGGTGGGTAAATTAGAAGGCCCTTTTTTTTTTTTTTAATGCAATTTACTATTTGTTTATATGCTTGCTTTCCCATAAATTTTATTTTCCCCATCCCTTAACATGCTATTTTTTTGGATAATAAGGTTGTTTCGAGCATCGCAATTGTGGTGTTGGGCATCGTCAGCGCAGCCCTCGGAACATATTCTTCGGTGTCGCAGATAGCAAACAGCTATTAAGAGTACACTTTTCTGGTGCAACATGATTTGATTAAGTTTAATGTAGCCTTGTACTTTTCCCTAAAGCTCCAATTACTTTCTCAATTTATTAGAACCAGTAACTAGGCTTTTCCTGGACGCCATTATTTTTATAGTGCAGCTTTGCAATGTCGCCTAGAAGGGGAAGATATAAATCATTACCACTTCAATATATGATGCCGATAGTTATAGGTATTTTTTTCGTTTTCTTTTTCTTCTTCTTTTTGTGATCAAACAATATATGAGCTCTTCATTTAATTCCGAGTTAATATAACAGATTCTATTAACGTCCACATATATATATATATATATATATATGGATATATATTGGAGTCTTACCGAAAATAGATTTTCAGAATTCCTTGCCTTATTTACGTTATGTTTAACCAAAAAAGAACAGTATTTAGTCAGTTATTAAAAGTGGATTATTATTATTTTTTTTATAGCAATAACATAAAGATTATCGAATAACACTGATTTTGATTTTTCTTTTTTTAACATCATTGGCACGTAAACAGTCACCATTGGTATTATAATTGTAATTATAAAACGGTAATTGTAGAACATATTATGAGAGTGATTATAGAACATAACCACTATCATGGCTTATTAGGGAAAAATAAAGTTATTAACACCAATAGTCTTCAAACTTAGAATCCCTGATCTAGTTTGTCTTTTGAATTTTAAAAATAATTATTTTGTCTCTTGAATTTTCAATTCTTTCCACTTTGTCTCCTAAACTTCAAAAAATATTGCTTTGCCTCTTAAACTTTTAAAGCTCTTTATTTTACCCCTTAAACTTTCGATTTTTCATTCAAATAGACGGAATTAAGATCACGTGATTTATACATGACCCCAATCTTGATTCTCGTTTTGTTTCACGTTTATACTCTTATCTAGGGCTTTTTGTTCCTTTTTTTTTATTTTTTTAAATCTAAACTCTCATTTAGAAAGAGTTTATATGTATATTTCTTCTCATCTTTAATGTATAATGCTCATTTAATAAGTCGATATTGTTCACCAAATTTTCCTTATCTTTAATATTTAAATTTCGATATCAGCGAATAATATCATCTTATTAAATGAGTTATGCATTAAAATTGAGAAGAAATATGCAAGTCCTTCCTAAATGAAAGTTCAGATAAATAAAAGTCGTAAGTGAGAATGTAAATGTAAAACAAAAATTAAGAGTAATAAAATCTTATTTTTTTCTTTATAGGAGACCTATATGTGAATCACATGCCCTTAATTACATTCATCTGTACGAAAAATCAAAATTACAAAATGAAGAATTTTAAAAGTTCAGGTGACAAAGTGATGACTTTAAAGTTCACGGGATAAAGTAATAATTTTTTAAGTTTATGAGGTAAAGTAAAGATTTTTAAAAATTCAAAAGAAAAAGTGTTAATTTTTAAAAATTATTGGTTAAAATAAAAAAGACTATAGAGTTTAAGAACTATTTATAGTAACAACAACAAAATAGATGAAGTAAAAGTCGGTGTTATTTTTAAGATATTACTGTATTAGTTACTAAAAGATCACATGCACTTCTTCATGTTTGTTTAAAAAAAAAAAAATAGATATAGAGAGAAATAAAGGAGAAAAATAAAAATCGACCCCACTTTGTTGGTGGCATTCTTATGACCAGAAGTTGCAGCTAATTTTTAGCATAGATCATGTGGACGTCCCACTTTTCCACGAGAAAAGCAGAAAAGAAAGGGAAAGAACACACAAGTACACAAGTCTTCAAAATCAACGTGAAATACACTACCTGTATAGCTGTACAAGGGAACATGTTCTTTTGAGACTAAAAAGTAATACGGTTCTAAAATAATAGACAGAATTTTATTTATGTTGATTATTATTTTTTTGAAAGATATATTTTTTTCAATTTAGTTTGAATAAGTAAAAATAGAATAATAAACCGTTTAAAAGATCAGTTTTAACCATCAATTACAACTATAAATAGTATAAAGTTTTTATATACTACAATGTAAATTTTTCACATGCTGCAGCTCTCAAATTAAAATTGTTGGTTCCAACCATTCTTTTAAATAGCCTCTTAGTGTTCATTTAATATAGTTATTAATATTAGAAGTGAGTAGAATAACTACTTGATTGCAAAAACCACACAAACTGCTGTAAAAGATATTGTAATATGTATCTTATATGTTATATGAGTAAAGACACACATGTTAATATAAAAATACACATTTTGTAATGTATTTGGCATCAGTGTGTAGCGCTACGCTCGAAATTGAGCACCATTTTTGGTGCAGTGTAATCGGCGCCACAGCGCCCAAAAGCTAGTCATGATGCCCACCCGAGCTGATATATTTTCCAATAATATGTCTTTGGAGTTGTTTTAAACAGGGGTGTTTATTGGTTGTATGTTTTTGTACAAATATGAATATCTATTAGCAAAAGATATATAAATTTTAATAGTTATGTTGATACCTAAAGAGATACCTTTACAACGAAGATACACTTTTATGTGAAAGGTAGCATAGATTTCACTGATTATATCAATTTGTGAAATGGTGCTCTATCTTTTGTTAAATCTTTAAAATTTTATAGGTTTTATATCTTGTTCATAAACATTCAAGGGTTTATTGTATCTTGGAGGCAATTTGCCGTCAAACACGTTAGTAAACTCTGTAGTAAGAGTAAATAAAACCTTTAAGGAGTATTTATTATACACCTCAAACCTTTTTTTATTTTTAGAAATTCAAGCCTCTCCATTTCTGGCTCTATGCACGTACACACCAACAACCACACCATACTCTGTCATGGTTTTCTTTGTTTGCGATTTGATCTTGGTGTTTAATTAGTGCTTAACTGCTAGAGCAATTTGGTTTGTGCTTTGAAATTTTGAAAATCATAATTAGCCAAACAGCACCACAGTTTCAAATTTTAAAAACTAGAATCAACCAAACGTACTACTCTTTCGTGAATATGATTTTCAAAATATTTCCTTCATGATTCTGAATAAGTTAGTTTTTGTGATTATTTTAGCTCTATTTTGCACGTTTATTTTCCCTTGTAAGATAAAACCAAGACATCTGTTTGATCTAAAAATGAGGCAGTTACATAGAGAAACCAGCAGATGCTTTTATGATTGTGTTTTATTGTCATATGGCAGAGTATTCCTTGTACGTATTTATATTAAAAATAAATTATTTATGTAAATGTCCGAAATTTTTACTTGGTCTAAATTTGTTAAGGCTTAAGACCTGAAATGCACAACTTACACCACATCACACCATATAATGTCGGTAGGATTTAGTAGGATATTTGTGTTTATAACTTTCCGAGCATGGTTAAAAAGGTTTTAACAACACAAAATGTTTTCTGAAAATTTTTAATAATAACCGCTTGAAGTAAATCGTGCTTATCTCTTGGATTGCGTCTCAAATCTAAAATGGAAATTCTTTTACTTATTCGATCTATTACCAATATATTTCTTAATTCTGTACTTTTTATATTATAGTCAATTGAATCCTTTCTATTATTGTTCATATTATATTGAAATGAATGAAAATGGATAAGGAGTTGGCCAATGATGCTTGAACATGTATTTGTTTTGAGTGCTTACTTATTTTCTATTGGTATCTATGGATTGCTTATCAGCTAAAATATGGTTAGAGCTTTTATGTGTCTTGAACTTATACTGAATGCGGTTAATATAAATTTTGTAACAAATTCTTTAATATTCAGTAGAAAGTTTGAGCTAGATAATATCATGAGTTGGGGTGTACCCTTAAAAAAAAAAGGCCACATGCCCTGAAAGGTTAAGTTATAGTGGGGGTATGAAAGGTTAAATTAGGTATTATGAAAAGAACATCTATAAAGGATTGATTTTTCATATCTTTCTTAGAGGAGCATTAAATATTGGGGACATCTGTAAAATTTTAGGGTGCAAATATAACTGTTCTTTTTAAAAGAGAAATTGGGTTAGGTGGTATTTTAATGGCATTTGCAAAATAAATGACCATATTTTTTTTTTCTAAATTAGAAAATCCGTCCATCCTTATTAATTTTAAAATCAAAATGACAAAAATAACTTTCACTATTATTAATCAAAATAACTTTCGTTGGCGCTCTAGGTAGCCGATCTGACAGAGCGTGGCGCCGACAATGTTTGTAGATGCTGTGCAACAAGAGAAGAGCTAGAGAAGAGAGAGAAAGTTAAGGTTTGGGTTTTGTTTTGTTTTTTTGTTAAGCGTTATTATTTACACGTTTATATGTGATATACTAAGGTTTATAGCTGATATACTAGGCATTTTATCACTGATAAACTATGGTTTATCATTGATGTACTCACATTTATCACTGATGTATTTAGATTTATTATTGATATACTCGGATTTATTACTGATGTACTCTGGCTAATTAATAGTTTATGAAGGTTATTTTTATCATTTTGATTTTATAATCAATAAGAAGGGGTCATTTTTTAACTTAGAAAAAATATGGTTGTTTATTTTAAAAAGGCCTTTAAAAAGACTATTTACCGCTATATCTATTTTTAAAATATTTCTTCCATGATTGTAATATGTTTACTTTTTGTGACTATTTTAGCTCTGTTTTGCACGCTCATTTTCCCTTGTAAGATACAATGAAGGCATATGTTTTATTTGATATAAAAAGGAAGCAGTTACATGGAGAAACTAGCAGATGCTTTTATGATTGTGTTTTATTGTCATATGGTAGAGCATTCCTCGCACGTATTTATATTAATAGCAAATTATTTATGTAAATGCCCTAATTTTTTACTTGGTCTAAACTTGTTAAGGTTAAGGACTAAATTGTATCACTATACTGCGTCACACCACATAATGTTGGTATGGTTTAGTATGATCATTATATAACTTTCCGAGCATGATTACAAAAGTTTTAACAAACCTTGTTTTCTGAAAATTCAATAATGACCACCCAAATCAAATCATGCTTTTCTTAATCCTTTAAATTTCATTAGGAAGTTTTAGCTAGATAGTATTATGGGTTAGGGTTACCTAACTACCCTCAAAAAAGGCCACACGAATTGAAAATGTACTCAATATTCTATCCAATTTTAGTGTCTCAAATAATATTTAAGTAACTGAACTATGTCATGCCATGTAAAAAAGTTGAAAAACGACCCTTTATATATATTTCAATGAATGATGTGTCATAGTATAATTGACAAGACACCATTTGAGATACTAAATATTGAACTTCTCAATCTCCTGCACCTGATTCCCATCCAAAAAGTCGAGGATGGAAAAAATTTAATACAATTGTAAAGAAGAGGAAATGGTTTATACCATTTAAAATTTCAGGAGGACATTGTTAGCATGCTAAAAGTTGAGAAGAATTTATGAGTTCATTCCGTAATTATATGGTGACCTTTTAACAACCTTGAGCAAAACCACGTTTGCATGAAAAGAGCTAAAAATAATACAATATCAACGTTTTCTTCTTTTTTTTGTTGCATATTGGCATTGCAGACACACGAGGTACAAGAATCAACAAAAGTTGACAAGGAAGACATGTCAATATTGTTAAAAAGGGAACAGGGATGGAACTCACACGATAGCGGGCAGTCGCATTTGTTATAACCCCAATTTCTACAAGAAAACAAGTGGAGGTATAGTTGTAGCCGAATATACATGCCCCATATAAAATAAATGCAGCAAATTCTCTAGTGAGGATCTACACTGCACCAAATTGTGCCATTAGTCCATGATTTTGTTTGATTTATCTAGGATTGTAAGTGAAGTTAGAATTTAGATTCCAATTCCTTTATTTATTTATTTATTTATTTTTATTTAAAAATTCTTTTTTTTTTTCCCTTATAATTTCGGTTTGCTTTTTTGTTTCCTCTATAAGTAGTTTGTTGTAGGTGGTGGCCAGTATTTGTTGTATGATAAATAGTTTTTGTTATACCCCTTTCGGAGAGAAGAAAAATAACCCACATACCCTTGTAAAAATAACCCACATACCCTTGTTAAGGTAATGTTGCTTTCTTTTGATGAGCACTGATGTTAAATTTTGTCTAACGAAGAATATTCTCATGATCACTGTGCGTTATAAATAGTAATTAATGAGAAGAAAAATGAAAGAATGCAAATAACAAACGACTTGGAGTGTTTCATCTTTATTAGAAGCTATGTCCATTCTTTTAGGAGGGTTTGATTTGACCATAAGTAAAGAGCAAATTCCAAAAGAGCACGAGAGCAAATACCAAAGGAATGGACTTACGACTTTCCCGTGGGTTTCACCCCTTATTTATAGCCATTCTATGTTATTTTTTTTTTTCAATTTTTGAAAGAAAGGCTGGTATTTATTAATAAGCTAGATCGGCGCCGCGGAAGCTACAAAGTAAGGAACAAAATCAATAGCAACAATATTAAAATCACTTCTAAAACTGAAATAGCTAACAGGTGGGCAATTATATTCTCATAGCAGGAAATATGGTTGCAATTCATTCCACTAGAAACTAGAGACATCTGTCGTTTGATGTCCGCAATAACTGGTCTTGCATCCTCTCGAGAAACAGAAGAGTTTATTGCCGCCAAAACATTAGCTGCGTCAGATTTGACCATGTGCACTGCCATATCTCAAGTCGCAGCAAGGTCCAGGCCTTCCTTCATCGGAACGCACTCAGCTACATGCGAGCTAAAACACCTTTCAACCTTTTTAGCTAAATGGGCTAACACCACACCATATTCATCCCGAATTACCACCGCACACCAAACACAAAGAGTTCATGCCTAATGGAAGCATCCATGTTAATCTTGAGCTGACCCAAAGGGGGACAGCACCATCTTCTACCACCACCCCGATTCCCTCAAGGTTTCTTAATCTCCACCTTGTCACACTGATGAAAGTCTCCTAGGACCCTCCCAGCATCTTGAAGAGCCTCTTGAGCGTCCCTCCATTTATTTTTGAAAACGCTTAAGTTGTGAGACCGCCATATACTCCAAGCAAACATCACAAAGACTTCTAGCTTCTCTGAATCGAGCTGATGACTAGCATAAGCATAAAGCCCCTCAAAGGAGAATGCTTTGGTTTCCTTCAACTTAAACTTTAACGAGGCTCTATCCCACAACTCCACAAAGCTTGCTAAACCGACTCCTTTACCTCCCCACATTGTTAATAAGTAGGCCCACACCTCACCCCTCTTTTAACTAAACCCACCAAGCATGGCAACGCACCATGAAAGGCCCTCCAAGCAAAAATTTTCCCTTTGCTAGGAACACTCAAACGCCACAACCGCGACCATGACCGAGTATGCCTTCCCTCTCCCAAAGAGCCTTGCTGGTCACTAGCCTTAACTGCCAACCAATACCCAGATTTCACAGTATACAGCCCCTTGTTGTTATAATGCCAAATCAAACAATCCTGGGCATCCGGTCTTCCCAACGACATAAGTTAAAGACCAATAAATAATAATTTTTTTATGACAATAAAGGAACAATACCAAATTTCATGTTCTATTAATAAGTTCAGCATTGCTCCTTTATTTTTGTTTTCAAAAACACGTATACACTAATGTGGAAGTTATATCATTTATGATGGAACTTGTATACCAACTAGGTCTAGAAGGAAGTTATGAGCATTACGCTCGTGCATAACTTCCATATCAAGACTAGCATGGTTTTGATTGCCCTCTTTTGACGCTTACTGCCTAACCTGAAAGCAGGCAAATAAAGTGTTCCACTTATTGAACATGGTTTTATGGTCAGTCCGTGACCCCTGGATGCTAAGGTTGGGTGATCTCGTAATTCCTATAAGGTGGAGATGATGGGGTCGGTCCGGAGATTTTCCTTCCTCTTGCCATACTTTGCTTAAGGGGTTCAAGGTGATAGTGCATCAAGCTATTCATAAGTGCTAGCTTGATCCTCTTCCTTAGGGATCTTAGATAAGGGAACCCTAGAAAAGCCAACGATTCAACATCTAAAGACAACATCAATTGACTCAAATGCTCCAAATCCAACATGTTATGCATTTTAAGGTCTTCCACATCCCAAAGCTGCAATCTTGATAATATACCACATTATAAGACTTTAGATATTTGTTAGTCTTGTCCATGCCCTCTTACAATATTGATATTCTCATAAGTTATCTACAATCAGATAAAAGGCGTAGTTCTGTTTAACTTTTGATCATTTTATTTTAAAGTTTAATTTATTTTTTTTACCTTATTTGAAAGGTTTTATTTATAACAAATACAAATGAAAAATCATTTAGTTACTATATATATCTAGATGACCAAAATATTGTTTTTTTTCAATTTCCTGAATAATGCTTTTGGCATGATAACATTGATTTTTTGTTAGAGAACTATGGATTCCATATCTGTAAATTATACTTTCATCGAATATAAGTTGCATCTTTAACATATCGACAATAGAACCTTCAATCATTGACACTCCTACCTTTTACATATCAAAAGACACAAGCTACAAATGTGGAGTCATAAATCGTCTTTTAAGACTAAGATGATATATAGATGATTATTAAAGTGAATTTATTTAAGCAAAATATAATTCTTATTAAACTAATTACACTTTAGGTCTAGTCTAGTCAAAGTGAATCTACGCCGACGGCCTAGATTAACCGCTTCCATTAGACGTAGATCTCCTTTATAATTTTGTCATATATAAAGTGCACAACTATATACATAGACTATAAACTATATAATTTAGATTATTAATATTGTAATTGTATCTATATGTATGTATACCCCATATATGCCTAATGCCAAGATTTGGTTACAATAGTCAGGAATCATATATTCACTTAAGTAACAATAAAGGACCATTATCAATACATGAAATATTAGCATTTTATTTATTTATTTTTTTAATCTAAAATGTCTTTATTACAAATCAAATATTTGTTTTTTAGGACACTAATCCTAACACATGATGGTAAGGAGGTCTTACTTGGAGTCCTTCTCAACTAACTGGCCAGAAGTTTGAGTCTCAGTTTGTATGTAAGAATCTGTCTTATGCCTATGGCAAGATGGAGCTCCATTGATTTAAAAGATGAAGACTGCCAGGGAACCAACCTGAAAAATTCACGAAACTATATCGAACTAGTTACAGACTGAAATGATACAATTCAGTTTGAGGGGGACAAAAAAAAGATACGACAATATTGGTCTCTAGAAATATTAGAGTTATTGGTTGAACGTTAGTACATTGTATCGCCGTTTTAAATGCGTTGGCCATATGTTCTTCGATGAGGGTGGTTTTTTCTTTTTTTACCCCGTTGTTAAATGAAATTGTTTTTTTTTTTGAATACTCCCCTCTTAATTAATATACGACACTTACTAAGTGGATTTTGTATGTAATTATTTGATTTTTTTTAAGCAAAATCAGTCGGTAATTGTTTTTCCAGACATTTACGAGTGAAACATAAAAACATCTTTAATGTAATGCAAGATTACGTGCCCATATAAAATTTTGGCACTTGTATATGAAAAAATTAATCTTCAATGTTATTTTTGGGACATTTCTGATGCGAAATACAATATATGTTAAATTTTAACATCTAATTGCTATTGGCTAATGCAATAACTTTTTTTTATTTAATCATTATAATATAGATTAATTAAAAAAATCCTCTTGAATTATAGTCTTTGTAACGCTTTATCCTTTGAACTTGATAATGTAACATCCATTTTCCCTAAAGTATAAAATTTAGCAAAAATGATCCTTCTGTTAGAATTTTTATAGAAAATTGACAAATAATTGTAAAGTTAAGGGTATTTTGTTAACTCTAGTTATAAAAATAACCATCAAAATATAAACTATAATAAAATAATATTTATTGATGATTAAAAACAAAAAAAATCAATTAAAGCCATTATACCATTGGAATCCTTTTTTTTGATATACCAAAAGTTTCTTTCAAATTTTATTAATTCTTTTCACATCCAAAAAGTATTTTAAAATTTTAAATGAAAAAGAATGTAACATAAATATATTCAATATAACACAAAATTTTCAAAGAGAAAAAAACTCTAGTAGTATTAATAAAATTTCTTTCATATTTTTGAAGTTCATTGTTGGGGTACGATTTGGAACTGGTCAGTCCCAAATCGTTCAATGTAAGGCCCAAAATAAGAAGTTTAGTTATGGTTCGAGCCAATCGAGCCCGCTAAAGGTGTTCGATCATTGCAAATCGACAAGTTTTAAAATTTTAGAATTTTAAAATTTTATATGAGAGTATTTTTTAAAACACAAGTTTGACATGCTAAATACATAAATTAATAACAGATTTTTCCAACATTTTTTGTATATCGAAGTGGGCTCATGTAACAACCCATAATTTTAATGCATTGAAAATGCATTAAATTGAGACGAAAAACGTGATTTAAGGAAAAATACTGTATAATAACATGAAAATTATACGGTATTGAAATAATACAGTATAAGAAAAATACACTGATGAAATTATGTAATATGCAAATTATACTGAAAAAGTAATGCAGTGTAAGAATTAGACTGTTGCAAAGTCACACAGTACAGAATTAGACTGTGTAAAAAGTGTAGATCACACTTTTTTATATAAAAGTAAAGAGAGAAAAAAAAGAAAAAAAAAAAAAGAAAATTCAGATAATTATCAGACTTTCTCTCTCCTCACAATAATGAGTTTGAGATTTTGAGCTTCGTTTTCGACACCTCCCACACCGTTGGAAAGCTCTCGACCAGCTGAGCTTAACGGTGTGCCGAGCAGCCTGAAACACCACCGAAGGAGGGCTCACGCGCCGCCCAAAGTGGCGGTGAGACCCAAATTTTCCCAGCGTGCTATCTTCGCCGTCCAACCACCAATCGAGGTGATTTTGGTGTCTATGGACTCAAGGTGATGAGAGGAACAAGAAGCTACCAAGCGCCCAGCTTGATTTTAGCTGGATTGGCCTCAACGGACCACCCCATCGTCGCCGTGGCACCCTCACCGGAGCCGCCATCTCCGGTGGCGGTGAGGCACACCGCCGGTGCCAAATGACTTAGAGGGAGCCAGAGAGTGGAAGCCCCACCTCAATTGCTCGATCCAATTGTCGACAGCTGGAGAATGACGAGGGTCGGTGTCTCGCCATCGTGAGGAGTTCGAACTCCACCATCCCGCCGCCGTGGAGCCAAATTGAGGAGGGGAAAACGTTTAGAACCTCACGTGGAACATTTTGCCTCGGTTAATTCCAAGCAACGACCGTTGGATGAGTCCGAACGGCCACCGCCACCTAATGCCACCGTGGGAGCCTCGGGACTGCCATTCCAGGTGGTGTTGAGCAACCCCACCATGGGGGAATTGCTCAGAGGGTCACGGGGAGCGATTCCCCCAACCCAATTTCACGGTAGCTCCATCGTGAGACAAAGATCGGAGCCACCGTTTTGGGCCGAGGAACTCGTGCTCGATTCAAGCAGATGGAGGCCAAATTGAGTGAAATTGACCCTACCATTCGACTCAAGAGGGTCGATTTAGGGGGGGTAGGCTCAAGCCCAGCTGCCAACGAGGCCAGTTGACGCCGGTCAACGGTCGGTCAAAGGTCGTTTTTGGATTTTGCGATCTGGACCTCCGATCGATGATCCAAGACTGCCTCCCGACTCGTTTTGACTCTCTGAACACAACGATGTCCTCCGTTTGAGCTAATTCCACTCTGGTGAAAACTGTACATGGATCGAGGTGATTCAAACTGTATTATCAGAGTCCAGAATGACATGTTCAAGAATGTATAATCTCCAGAAAGCACTCCTAGCCATTTATGGTCGCTCGAGGAGCACTGCAGAGGATGCTTCACGTGGATACAGTAAGGTACAACCAGACCCGCGTAGCCCGGAGTCCAAGTAAGTGGCAATCTCGCTTACAGTATGAATCGTATTTAATGTATTGTTATGGGTGCTAAGTTTTGAGGATTTAAAGTTCAGTTAAGGAAAGAATGAAGGAAAATGAGACCAAGGGTAAAATGGTTATTTTATAAAAAATGACTAAAATGGACCCGAAACGTCCGATGTTAGGAAACGTTTCTTAGTGGTAATTTTCCATATTATGTATGTAAGGGAATGTTAAGTTACATAATGAATTTGGTTAAGTCACGAAATGGACAAAAAACCCACCAAAGGCAAAATCGTCATTTTTACGAAAATGGCTAGAACGGAGCCAGACACTCTGATTTAGCATAACGTTCTTAGACAGAAAATGTTCCATAATACTTTAAGTAACGTAACCGCCAGTGAGACGGGAAGGTTTATAAAGGGAATGCATGTTTAATGTTTATGTTTTATTATCAATCGAGTGGATTGATAAAAAGAAAGTTAATTAATGAGTCGGCTATCGTATGATCAGGATATAGAAGCTGACGAATGAAAGGAGAAAGGAATGAGACAGGAAAGGAATAGTAAACGCTAGAGCATAGTATGGGTAAGTTTATATCTCACCTACAGCATGAAATAAATAGTTTTCAAATGCTTATTTATATGATTGCAAATGTGTTTGCAATGGTTATACAAATTGTTTCTAAAAGTATGTTTGCATTAATTATGCAAAAAGTTTTACAGTATAGATCAAGTTTGCAATGTATTTGCAACGATTATGTTTAAAAGTATAATTGCATTTAATATGCATAAAGTTTGAAAGTTCAAGTTATGATTTTCAGAATATTTCAAACTATGTTTTTGCATTTTGACAATGCATAATATTGTACAGTTTAAGTTATGAATTATATGATGCATTTGTTATGTATGCAATAAGTTGCCTATGTGTGCAATAAGTTTTATAAAATAAGTTATGGTTTACAAACCGTGTGTGCATTTTATAATGCATTTATTATGCAATAAGTTGCATTTGTTGTGCAATAGATTTTATCGTACAAGCTATGAATTGCAAGTATGTTTGCATACGATGTGACTGCATTTGACATGCTCACAAAAGATAATAAGAAGGTAAAGTAAGGATAAAAAGAAAAGTGTCGTACCAGCCTCTATGTTATGAGGTATAGAACGTAAAATTAAAGTTAACCTCTAAGATGTGAGGTACTTGACCACGTGATCGATGGTCTCAAGTCTTCTGCAAAGGAAGCACCATGGTAATGATCTCATGATTAATGAGTTTGTACGAACACTAAAGCAAGGTAAGGAAAGTGAATGAAAGATAAGGACAAGGATGGAAAGTTAAAGCAAGATAAAGAAAGTTACGGAACAGAAATAGTAAGTTAAAGTAAGAAAAGAGTATTCATAAAATGCTCATAATTGAAAGTTTATAATTGAGCATAAATGGAATCATGCATTATGAATTTGCTTGTATTCCCTATTACCAAGTTTTACGTTAAATGCTTATGAAAATTATATTGAGAAAAGTTTTATGTTGAATGTTTATAAAAAAACATTTGTATGTTATGAAAAACATTCTGAGGAATGTTTTATGATAAATGTTTATGGAAAACATTTTCATGTTTTTAAGAAAAGGTTTATAAAGGATGCCTTATGAAATGCATTCTAAGGATTGATGTTAAATGTTTTATGAAAACGTTTATGAGAAACGTTTTATGAAACGTTTTATGAAGAATGTTTATAAACTACGTTTATGAAAAATGTTTCACAGAAAGGTTTTCATGATAAAAGTTTTAAAGTATGTTTAAACGCTTTGTGAGTTTATATTTGAACTTACTGAGCGTAAGCTCATAAGAAGTTTTTCATGCTGTAGGTAATGTATGGGTAACCAGTAGGATCCGTTAAAAGAGCTGGGTGCTGCGGAAGGGCAGATGCGAGATGTGGGAATGGATACCACTACAGTTTGCTTCTGCGACGCAAAGAAAAGGTTTTACACTATTTAATGTAGTGTTTTCAAGGTTTTAAAGAAATCAAAGTTTTTAAGAAATGTTTTCAAAAGTTTTACGATACATTGTACGAATTGTGTTATAAAATTATGAAGTGATGTTTTAAGCTATGTTTAGTAAACGTTTCTTAGTAGTTTTAAGAAACGATTTGAAAGGATTTTAAAGGCAAATGTTGAGCAAGGTCTCAACAAGAATGGTGACAAAAGTCGCAACAGTTTCCAAGTACGTTTTAAATAGTATTTAAAGAAATTTTTTTGTAATTCAGTATTTTCTTACTAAGTAAGTAAGATTTTACTGTACAAGTAATGATGTTTCAAGTAAGTTAAGTGACGGCCGAAAAGGCGGGTCGTCACAGCTCGAATCCTTATAGAGAAGAACGTTTTAAAAGAGCCTCAATCACTATTCTGTATCCACGATCAGAACATGGGTGGTCGCATGTCATATAGCTCTTTTTTCGGCGACTCTCCTTCCAACCACTTGAGAAGACCTAGAGCTGAGGTTCTTAATGTTGAACAATAGCTTTCAGGGAGTTTCAAAGTTTCTCTCATTAGAGTACTCACTCTATGCTTCTCAACTAATCTAAATAACTGAGAAAACTCACCCCTATTTATAGTGGTCGAATTTGGCATTTAGATTAGGCCTAAAAATTCAAGTTTGGATAAACTTTTGATGAAAAATGAGTTTAGAATACATATACAAATTATTACACGGTTGGCAAGCCGATCTCCTAGATCAGCCTGCCAAACTTACTCTATCGACATGCCAAGTTTCCCATTGGCTCGCCGAACTTACGATAATCTTGATCCATGGGAATATATTATTTTCCACCCAAGATTCTTCAAATAACCCAATAGAGAAGTTGTCTAATAAAAATAGTTATATTTAGATAATCCCATGGAAAATAAAATATTATCCAAATAATTCAACATGTTTACCTTCAATTAATTTACAATATTAATTCAACTGATAAACTAATATGAATTATTAAATATAATCTTATCGAATTTCAGCCAATCTAATAATTAAATATAAGTCATTAATATGTAGAAAAAGCATGTCATATCGTAACAGGATTTATAATAACCTAACAAAGAGGACCCAATGGACATATATAGTTCAAGCTTCTATAAGTATAAAATATAATATCCCAGATACATATTTTATAATTATCAACTCTAATGCTATTCCACTAAAAGCTTAGAATTGCATTCTCGAACTATGTAAAATTATGAAGCTTCAATAAGTTAACCGTCTATGACATATTACAATGTGTTATATCTTTATAGGATATTCATAATCGGCTTAAGGATTAATTCCGTTTCACCTTCCCAACTATTTTTGTCTTATGTTCCATTATCACACTATTAGAATACTTACTATCTATGATAGTATACCATTCGGGTTCACCTATCTATCTAAATGGTTGAGCGCTCTAGTTTTCTAATTATAGGATAATGCATGTAATAGAATATCATTAACTCTATAAAAAGAGCTATAGATTCCATATCTATGAATAAGGATTCTACGCAAATCAAGAGTCATGTCTCCAACGTACCAGTATACATACCATCATTAAGTCAGGATGTCACCCTTTGGTACATCAAAAGACATAAGTCAAGAATACAGGTCCATTATTCATTTCAAGATTAAGTCACAACACATATGATTGTCTAAAGTCAATTGATTTGCACAAACAGCATTATTAACCAAATCAATTCAACTTTTATGTTCCGATCCAATACATCATCACCTATGACAATACACCAATGTTTCTACCCATGGAGTCCCACTCCGATAACCAAGACAAGCCATCTCCTGTTAGGGATGTAGACAACATAACAATCTTGGCATGAATAAAGCGCCTAACTTTATTCCTTCAATTGTGGATCTTATGATTTAGACCATCACCTTTAAGATTCATGTCTTCTACGTAATCTATCTATCATATGCACAATTCTTAATCTATCATATGCACGATTCTTAGAGGCTTAGATTGACAGTCTTAAATTTTCGTTTGCTTATTATACATTTAACAAATATGAACATAAAGAGGACAACATTTGTTTGTGAATAATAACAAAATTCTTTATTGATAAAATATCTCCAAAAAATATATCACATCATTTTACTCCTTAGGGCACCATATCTAATAGTTTGATCATCGCAAATTGACAAAAGTAGCACCACTTGCTCAGCCCCATATCGAATTGGGTTTTTAATCTGTTTGATCAAAGGGTACTATTAAATTATGACTGTATTCATTTTGTTATTTAAATCTACTTTATTATTGTAGGTTTTTAAGTGTTAATTCGATTGGATCGATGTATATATCCTGGCAGTTATAGAAAGAAAGACATGTTTAGCCACGAATTAGGATGTGGGAGATATCTAAATCTCTTGGCCTATTACAAGCTGACACATGTCCCACTATTGCATGTAATTCTACACCACTTCGTCCACCAAATTGAGGCCACAATCTCAAAGGATATTCAATAAAGGGCATCAGTAGCTTCATTAAGACAGACACGAAAGAACTCTACAAATACTCTATCAAAATATATTCACTTCCATTTTTCATTATTGAAAAACATTTTTGTAAGCTGTATTTCATTCTTTCATCTATAGTGAAGAACAGTAGACAAAGCTCTAGTTACAGAATGAACCACTATAAATTCGACATGTGGTATTATTTATTTTTCCAGTTTTGTTCATTTTTTTACATTTTTTTTTTAATTTTTGCAATTGATCTAACGTTGTTCTTTGAAGTTGAACAAATCCTAATAACGGTGATTTGAGGGCCCAAACTCATTTAGAACTAACATAATAAACTAAACTAGCTTATTTGAATTTAATTGTAGATAACGTCTATAGTTACGCGTATACCATGGGGCCTTCATATTGCCAACTCGAGGATTTTTAAGCTTCATCACTGGAGATGGTAGACAATACAAACAACTAGAATGCACCCAACACGTTGAATGAGGAAACTCAAATTGTGCCTCAAGGAAAATAGTAGATGGAGGTCCTTACTGTTGAGGTGAAAACATTGAAGTAGATGCTTCACAAGTAGACAGCACGTTCCCAGGAATGTGACAGATGATTAGAGCCACTTAATAGCAAAAACACAGCTCTCAAGAGCCAAATCAGTTACCAAAATTCCTGATTAACAGCCTACTCGTATTAGTACCTATACTATAGGTATCGACACTTCCAACGATGACGACAACAAAGTGGTAGTGTTAGATGCCACCTCCATCTTGGCAGTAGCCTTCCTACAGCCCCATTGGAGGGATGTAGCCATTATGCACAAGTCCAGTACCTACACTAGCGACTACAACTACAACATCTCCTGCATCAACGGCAACAATGGCAACAATGAATGCTCAAAGAGCCTGAGAAGGCCGAACCCCAAATATCCACGACACAAGACAAAGAAATTCAGTGAATGGCATGAACAGAAGCCACACAAATGTCGACCTTGCTAACAGCCGAGGATGTCCAACAAATGATGAGAGAGATACTTGACTAGAACACCAAAATGGTTGAAACGAAAATCAACTAGAAGGTTTCTAAAGCCATAAGCAAGACCCCAACGCTTAATGATATGTTAAAAAATATTTGCAAAACTCCATTCATGAGGAGGATTATATCCGTCGTTCCTCCCAAGTATGGCAACTTGGTGCTCGCACCTTTAAATGGAACCGCGGACCCAAAAGATCACCTCTTGCAATATAAGAATGTCGTCAATGCAAGCAATATCCTGGATTCAATATTGGACAAAATGATGTGTACGCTGTTCCAAAAAGTTTGAGGGGACTGACTCTTTGATGATTTAGCAACCTGCTTGCTAAGACGATCGATAGCTTCGAAGAATTAGCAAACTTTTTTGCCAAAGCATACTCGATACATATCAAGACTGGTAAGACTACAAAGGACCTTTGGTCAATGATTCAAAGCCTAAAAGAATCACTAGGGCAAACACAACAAGGTTCAGCAAAGCCATATCAAAGATTTTAGATTTAGAGTGCAGAACGGCTTAGGAAGCTTTAAAGAAGGGACTTTTGCACAAGTCCTTGTTTAAGAATAACATCTACTCAAAGTACTCGCAACTGATCTAGAAGCTCTGAATAGGGTAAAAGGATGGATTGGCCTTGAAGAAAAGAATAAGCGATGCTGAATAGAAAGGTCGAGAAATAGTCAAAGAATCGATCAGATTAAAGAGGACGCACAAGGATGCTGCCAAAGAGAGAATGGAGAAAAAAAAGAAGAGCACAAGCCGCAAGGGGAGAGTCGACCTCTTTTGCTGCCAAAGTATGCTTTAAACATTTCCCTGACTGAAATGATCGCACAGTTAGAGGGTAAAGACTTTGTCAGATAGTCGAACAAGATGGCCCCTAGCCAATCTCGCGACCATATGAAATACTGTGAGTTCCATCAAGACACTGGATATTTAATGATCGATTGGATCTCAAAGTTATTAAAAAAGGGCATTTAAAAGAATACTTGTTTGAGCAAAGGAGATAGACATATGGACTAGACCGCGAGTGAAGCGGATCAAAAAATGGACTAACCAAAGAGAAGACACCACCACCACCACTAGTTAGAAAGGTGATGGATGTATTTGTGGAGGCTTTATTTATAGTAGAGACACCATGAATCAAAAAAGGCACATCAAAGAAAAGCGAGTCAAATGACAACCAGTTTTGCAACAGATGAGTTTGGTGAATACATGATTTTTTTTCATAAAGACTAGGCATCGGGGCTCGCTAGGCCTCACAACGATGCTTTGGTAATTAAACTTGATGTTACAAATTGTGAAATTGGAAGAACACTTATCGACAATGGGAGTTCGGTAGACATTTTGTTTCTCTCGATGTTGAAAGAAAGGGACATTGGTGAAAAAGATCAAGAAGTCAACCACCACACTGATGGGATTTAATGGAGAGGCGACTGCAACACTAGGAAGGATTAGATTGCTAGTCTATGTTGCTGATGAAAATAGGATGACAAATTCTCTTATCATGGACTGCCTTTCTGAGTATAACATGATCCTCGAGTGACCATGGATACATTCGATGAAAGTAGTCTCATATTCCTATCACTAGCGAATCCAATTTCCAACGAAATAAGGAGTATGAGAAATCCATAGAAGCTAAGACACAATGAGTAGTTGCTATCTAACAACATTGAAGTAGAAGATGCTAGTGTTATAGTAACTACAAACAAGTCCACTAAACAGGTCAACTAATCAAGAGAGGGGTGAACCAAAACTTGAACACCTTGATGAGGTTCATATTGACCTTGAACATAAGCGTAGAATAGTGAATATCAGCTCGTACCTTGATCGGAAGGTAAAGTTTGCAATAATAAATTTTTTGAAAGCTAACAAAGATTACTTTGCATGGTCCTATACAAATATGCCTTTTCTCACATTAACTGAACATTGATCCTAACCATGGACCAGTGTGGCAAAAAAGAAGAAGGCTAGGGGTCAAACAAAATAAAATAGTAAGAGAAGAAGTAAGATGTCTACTAGAAGCAGGATTCATTTGCCTAGTGCAATATCTAGATTGGCTCGCCAATGTCATGATTGTAAAAAAGAAAAATAGGAAATGACAAATGTGCATAGATTTGATGGACCTGAATAAAGCTTATTGTCACAGCCTTAATCTTTCAACTAAGCAACCGTGTGACCATAACACAATCCCGATGCTAAGTAAGCCTAATCACCCAAACTCCCAAGGACAAAGTGAGAAGGCAAAGCAAAATGTTGGTAAAGCCAACGAAAGAACTCCAAGAGAGTGAAAACAAGAGGATTTCTATTATGAAAGTATTCTTTATAAGTGTGGAGGGATGGAAGGCAAATGAGGGGCATTCCCCTATTTATAGGCCAAGTGCCCTTCCAAGAACATTCTAGAATTATGTGGAAAGAGGGCTAGCCTAGAACATTCTAGCATGCTACTAGATTATGTACAAAGTGTGGAAGGCTCTAGAGAATTCTACAATATATTAGTATGCATGTGTGTCCCTAATTTTCTAGAAAGTTCCAGAGTAGTCCTGAAGCTTCTTGAGTCTTCCAAGGTCTTCCATAAAGTTCTGGATGCTTCTAGACTCATGTGGATAAATCTAGAACATGGTAGAACCTTGTAGACACTTGTGGAATCTTCTAGACCATGTGGGCTTCTTGTTCAAGACTTGGTGACAACCTCTCAAGAAAAATTTTACAAAAATAGGGCGGTGAGTGACATTCTCCCCCACCTAAGCTAGTGATGCCCTCATCGTGCCTTCTTTATGAAATTGTTGGATGTGCTCCTTGAATTGCCAAAGTGCATCTTCATGCTCCAGTTCGCTTTGCTTTCTAGCAAGTTCTTCAACTTGACCAAATATTCAAGATAATTTGGCACACCCCGCCTTCGAATGAGCCGTTCCCCGAGTATGTTTTCGACTTGTTTGTCAAAAGAAGTCACTACAGCTGTTGGTGCTCGCTTTGACTCCCCTCGAGAATGGTCTTCCATGTCTTCATGATATGGTTTCAAAAGACTCACATGAAATATAGGATGAATTTTAAGTTTTGGAGGCAATTAGAGTCGGTAAAAGACCTTTCCAACACACTTAAGGACAGGGAAGGGGCCTTCATACCTCCTTATTAAGCCTTTGTGAACTTTTCTAAAGGACTTAAATTGTTGAGGAAGAAGCTTCATCATAACAAGATCCCCCTCCTTGAATTCGAGTGGCCTTCTCTTCTTATCTGCCCATTTCTTCATCTTCTTTGACGTCTTATTTAGGTAAGCTTGGGCCAACTCTGCTTGCTCATGCCATGACTTGGCAAACCTGAATGCTAGTGGACTTTTGCCTTCATAGCTTATGACAAGCGCAAGAGGTGTCATTGGTTGTTGTCCCATAATCACCTCAAATGGACTCTTATTTGTTGTCTCACTTCTTTGGAGATTATAAGAGAATTAGGCTACATCAAGCAATTTTGCCCACTCTCGTTGGTTGGCACTCATATAGTGCCTTAAATAAAGCTCCAATAGAGCGTTGGCACGCTCAGTTTGGCCATCACTTTAAAGATGAAAACTAGTAGAAAAGTTTAAGTCCGTACCAAGTAACTTGAAAAGCTCAGTCCAGAATCTTCCAATGAAGCGTGGATCCCGATCGCTCACGATGTTGGAAGGAATTTCCTAAAGCTTCACCACATGGGGTAGAAATAACCGAGCTACCTCTTCTATAGTGCAATATGTTGGGGCCGAAATGAAAGTGGCATACTTGCTAAATCGATCGATTACCACTATAATGCTCCCACATCCTTCCGACTTTGGTAAGGCAGTGATAAAGTCCATAGAAACACTCTCCCAAGGCCTTTCCAAAATTGGCAAGGGTTTAAGCAAACCGCCTAGGACTTGTTGCTCAACCTTGTCTTGTTTGCATATTAAACAAGTCCTCACGTAGGTCTCCACTTCATCCCGCATTTGTGGCCAGTAATAGGTAGTCTTTAACAAAGCAAGGGTGCGCTTCATACCTGGATGGCTGACCCACTTTGAATCATGGCACTTCTTAATCAAGTCCTTGCAAAGATTCGCCCATTTTGGCAGAGGCAGCTTCCCTTTATGTAAAGTAAGTTATTGTCTAACCAGAAGCGCCTTGTCTTGCCTTCCCCCACAAGGGTGATAAGGGTTTTGGCAAGGGGATCTTGTTGTAGTCCTTCCTTGATGCAGGTAAGCAAGGGACTATCGACATGGCTAATGGTTGCCAATTCTACTTTGCGGCTTAGAGCATCTGCCACTACGTTTGCTTTTCCCGGCTTATACTCTAAGGTATAATCAAACTCTACAAGAAAGTCTTGCCATCGAGCTTGTTTTGGATTCAACTTCTTTTGGGTCTGAAAGTAGTTGGTAGCAACATTATCGGTCATTATGACAAACCTAGAGCCCAACAAGTAATGTCGCTAAACCCTTAGACAATGGATGATCGCCGTCATCTCCTTCTCTTAGACGGTATAGCTTCCGACTTGGATCTCTAGCACAAGGTTGGTGAAGTCCTTCACATAGTCTCAGATGGTGCCCGATTGCTTAAGCCTTTAGAGACGGCCACGTGCCTCCTCCTCGGCAATCTCTAGATAGAATTGCCTCTTGAGTTCATTCTTAAAATCTTCAAATGTAGTGATGGTGCACGTACCTTTCTTGATGTCCTCCTACCTTCTTTGCCACCATAACAACGCGGTTTCTATGAGATACAAAGCTGTTGATTGTATCATGGTAGCATCCTTTACAATGCCAAGTGCACCGAAGTATTGCTTAAGTCCCCTGAGGAAATTATCCACCTCACGGGCATTGCGAGTACTTGCAAAGCTCTTTGGTTTTGGCACATCGACCTTACGCGCTTCTGTGGTGGTGACGATTGGACTAGTTATAACAGCCCGCTTGCACAAGGCAAGATTGGCACGGGCTTCCTCCAACTGGATGAGCACACTATTAAGCTCCCTCTGATGAACTTCCCGCATTTGGGCTACCTCTGCCTTGTACTCTTCCCTTAAGGATTCTTCTAGCACACAAAGGGATTCACGCACTTCCTTGTGGAGGGACCACCATCGGCTTCTAGACCATCAAGTCGTTGGTCTATTTCCTCCATGCAAGCATCTGAAATACCCACACTTTTCTCCACCTGAGTCAGGCAGGCATCAAAGCTAGAAATCAAATCCTTAGACTTCCCTCGAGGCTTTGGTGTAGGGTCGAGTTGCACCTCATGACCCCGCCCTTGTTGCTGCGGATTCTCCACATTGGTAGCATCGTACCTACCACTCAAGAACTTCATGGTCTTCATCATATCGAAACCAAGGCTTTGATACCAACTGTCACGGCTTTATCTTTCAACTAAGCAACCGTGTGGCCTTAGCACAATCCCGATGCTAAGTAAGCCTAACTTCACCCAAACTCTCAAGGACAAAGTGAGAAGGCTAAGCAAAATGTTGGTAAAGCCAAAGAAAGAACTCCAAGAGAGTAAAAACAAGAGGATTTCTATTATGAAATTATTCTTTACAAGTGTGGAGGGATGGAAGGCAAATGAGGGGCATTCCTATACTTATAGGCCAAGAGCCCTTCCAAGAACATTCTAGAATTATGTGGAAAGAGGGCTAGCCTAGAACATTCTAGCATGCTACTAGATTATGTACAAAGTGTGGAAGGCTCTAGAGAATTCTACAATATACTAGTATGCATGTGTGTCCCTAATTTTCTAGAAAGTTCTAGAGTAGTCCTGAAGCTTCTTGAGTCTTCCAAGGTCTTCCATAAAGTTCTAGATGCTTCTAGACTCATGTGGATAAATCTAGAACATGGTAGAACCTTGTAGACACTTGTGGAATCTTCTAGAACCATGTGGGCTTCTTGTTCAAGACTTGGTGACAACCTCTCAAGAAAAATTTTGCAAAAATAGGGCGGTGAGTGACATTATGCTAAAAATAGCTATCTATTACCTCATCTTGATCATCTCATTGACTCAATTGCTGACCATGAAATCCTAAGTTTCCTTGATGCTTTCTCAAGCTACAACTAGATCCTTCTACACCCTAAAGATCAAGAAAAGGTAGCATTCATCATGGAGTATGGTATTTTTTGTTTCATGGTTATGCCTTTTGGACTAAAGAATGTTGGGCAATTTACTAGAGGCTCGTAAACATGATGTTCAAAAAATAAATTGGTAAAAACATGGAGGTTTATATTAAAGATATAATAGTGAAGTCATTACAAGCTAACCTTTATGGGTATCATTTACAAGAATGCTTTGATGTGCTGAGAAAATATGACATGAAGTTCAACCCAAAAAAGTGCACTTTCAGAGTTATCAATAGGATGTTCCTTAGATACCTTGAATAAGGGGTCGAGGCAAACTCATACTAGATAAAAGCATTCCAATTGATGCCGTCACAGCGAACTAAATGAGAAATCCAAAGCTCACTAGGTGAGTCGTTGCACTAAGTCGGTTCATAGCCTGCTCGTCAGATAAATGTATACCTTTCTTCTAGTTGTTGAAGAAAAATATGAAGTTTCATTGGAGCAATTGATGTGAGCAAGCCTTTTAAAACCTGAAGAAATAGCTTTCCATGTCACTGATTTTGTCAAATTTAAGGGATGGAAAACCACCACATCTTTACTTGGCGGTTTTGGAAATAGCAGTCAGTTCCGCGTTAATCAGGGATGAAGACTTGACTTAGAAGCCAGTTTACTTCATCAGTCACACACTATTATATACTGAAACAAGGTACTCAATTGTTGAGAAATTTGCTTTTGCATTCTTCATATTGGCTCGAAAGCGACGACAATATTTCCAAGGCCATAAGATCATAGTGCTATCAGACTACTCAATGTCGTCCTATTTAAACTAGATGTTTTAGGGAGATTGACAAAGTGAGCTATTGAACTCACTAAATTCAATATTGGATATAGGCCTCGAACCATGCTAAAAGCACAAGTACTAGTAGATTTTGTTTTTGAATTAACATACGAGCCCAATAATGACAAGCCAAAGGAATGGACTATGTAGATGGATGGAGCTAGCAACGAAAAAGGTTCAAGAGTCAGGATCTTGATATGGTCTCCAACAGGCAACGAAATTAAACAAAGCTTCAAATTAGGTTTCAAAGCAGTCAATAATAAATCTAAATACGAAGCTATGTTTACCAACCTAAAACTTGCCATGACACGAGGTGCTATCAAACTTATCGTGGAAAGTGACTCAACCCTAGTCATTAATCAAGTCATCAAGGAGTACAAAGCATGCGATGAAAAGATGATATCCTACCTAAAGGTTATAAATAAATTGAGGTATTAGTTTAATTAGTTTGAAGTTAGACACATGCCGTGTAAGGAGAACTCAAGAGCAAACACACTTGCAAATCTTAGGTCATCCGTCGAAGTGAAAGAAAAGAAGACCATCCCTCTGGAATACATTAAATGGCCTAGCATCGAAGCCATAGATGAGACGAACTATCTAGATCAAAGAGATGATTGGAGGACACCAATTGAGATGTACATAAGTGATGGATGGCTCCTAGACAAAAAGTAAGTTGTAAGAAAAATTAAAGTCCAAGCAGCAAGGTATTATCTTACAGATGAAAAGCTCTACAAACAATCGATCCAGTGCCTTGGAAAATATGAAGTCAAGAGAGTTATCCATAAAGTCCATGAGAGATCATGTGGCAATCACTCAATAGGGAGATCCTTGTATAACAATATCAAAAGACATGGCTACTATTGGCCGACCATGCATAGCAACTCAGAGGACTTTGCCAAGAAATGTGATAGTTGTCAAAGGCAAGTGCTAGTCATTCATCAACCCACCCAAGAACTCTCATAGATCAGTTTGCTGTATCCCTTCATGGAGTATTCAATGGACATAGTCAGACCTTTTTCTCTAACCCTTGAACAGGTTAAGTATCTTTTTGTTCTTATGGATTATTTTTCTAAATGGGTTGAAGCTGAAGCTTTTGTAGATATCAAAAAGCGTGATGTCAAACGATTCATATGGAGAAACATCATCTGTCGTTTAGAGTTTGTAGAGAAATTGTCACTAACAATAGCTCGTTGTTTATCTTTGCTTTCTTCAAGAAATTTTTCTACGATTAGGACATCATTTTGAGCTTTTTAGCACCTAGGTGCTGCAAGGGAATGGGCAGGCTGAAGTAACAAATGAAACGATTGTCAAAAACCTGAAGAAGAAACTAGAGGCAAAGAAAAATCGTTGGGTTGAAGAACTCTTGATGGTTCTCCACTTTAAGGCATGCAACTAATGAATCCCTATTTTCCCTTGTTTATGATATAGTGGCCATGATCCCAGTTGAGATTGTTGCTCGAGACCTCTGAATCAACTACTTTCTTCTCAATGATGGGACGAATGATGAAATGATGAAAGATACACTAGACTTGATCGAAGAAAAAAGAGAGAATGCTTTCTACAGCCTTGGATGATATCAACAAGCAGCTGCCAGGTACTACAATGCAAAAGTTAGAATCAGAAAGTTTCAGGTGGGAGACCTTGTACTACGAAGGGTTTTTCAAAATATGAGAGAGGCAAATGTCGAGAAATTAGCCACTAACTAGGAAGGTCTATACTAAATTCGAGCCATTGTAGGCAACAGAGTTCACAGGTTGGATAAACTGGATGGTTCAATCGTCAACAAGAGTTGAAATGCCTATCATTTAAGGAAGTACTATGTTTAGTCTTTACTATAGCAAGTTTGTAAACTGAACATTTTTGTTTTAGGTTTCTTGTAATATCGTTCTACTTGTCACATAGTAGGTTGATTGTCGACAAGATTCTTGAGCAACAGTTGAACAATTATAGCAATGATTGTAAAGAGCACTAGCATATAACTTGAACTACATTTGGCTTGATCCTTATACATAGGTTGTAGGCAGCTTGTGTTCTATAAAAAAGGTAACTGCATTATCATTACAACAACCATTTTACTCAAGGCTTGCCATCATCATGGCTTATGTTACGACATTTGGTTTGGTATACATAACTAATGTTCAATTCGTAACAGCCATCTTCATGGCTCATGTTACAACATTGGTTTCAATATACTCATCCAATGTTCAACTAGATCGAGCCACCTTCAAGGCTTGTCATCATCATAGCTCATATTACCGACATTAGGTTCAAAATACTAATCTAATGTTTGATTTGCAATAGCCATCTTCATGGCTCATGTCATAACATTGGTTTCGATATACTCATCTAATGTTTGACTTAAGGCTCACCATCATCATGGCTTATATTATCGACATTGTATATGGTATACTCATCCAATGTTGGATTCGAAATAGCCATCTTTATGGCTTATGTCACAACATTGGTTTCGATATACTCATCCAATGTTCGACTTGATTGAGCCATCTTTAAGTCTCGCCATCATCATAGCTCAGATTACCGACATTAGGACCAATATACTCATCCAATGTTTGATTTGCAGTAGCCATCTTCGTGGCTTGCCATCTTCATAGCTCATGTCACAACATTGGTTTCGATATACTCATCTAATGTTCAACTTGATCGAGCCATCTTTAAGGCTTGCCATCATCATGGCATATTACCGACATTGGGTCATCCAATGTCGATTCACAATAGCCATCTTCATGGCTTGCCATTTTCATGGCTCATGTCACAACATTGGATTTGATATACTCATCCAATGTTCAATTCAAAATAGCCATCTTTATGGTTCACCCTCGTCATTGCTCATAATACATCAGATTCGATGTACTCATCTAATGTTTGATTTGCAATTGCCATCTTTATGGCCTTGCTAAGCTTGTTCAGCCCTTGATTTACCTTACATGGTTAATTTATAACTCGCTAAATCATCTTTATGGCTTAATGGTTTTTGAGCCAATTTCATCGATTTATGTTTACTACAACAAACATACTAGATAAATATATTTCATCACAATTTGATTAAAGTAGTCTCTATGACATCCAATATTTTGTACTAGGTCGACCGTTAGACAACTTAACAAATTCAAAGTTTAATTATTTTATGAATGAAACTTTGTAGGGGGATCAGTACAATAGATTATATGCAATTATTATAGGAAAAAAATTTGCATTTTTATTTGATTCAAGTGTCATAAGAAAGCTATTCGTTGTTGTCATAAGAGAGCTATTCATTACAGTACAAAAAAAGAGAGAGGCATCTAATCCATAGTATCGGGGGCAACTAGAGGATTAGCGGTAGCTTGTTCATTTGCTATCGAGACTTCATCTACAACAATTCTAGGAGCCGCTGCAACCTTATCAACTTCTTCTACCGTAGAGTTAGCATTTGGAGTTAGAAGCTCCATAAGTTTTGCTATCTCAACATCGATGTCGAAAAACAAATTGGTGTGCTTTGAATTCTTTTAGTGTCTCTAGCCTCACCCTGATGGTAGACTGATTGTGGATGTCAAAAAACTGCTCCTTGATCTCCTTGATTTCTCTAGTCTTTTCCTCCACCTCCTTCCTCAACCGAACTTTCTCTTCCTTCTCCAAACAAAGGCTGCTGCTTAAGTTGAGAACCTTTTCATTCAATTTAGCTAATGCAGCTATGTCTTCGTTTTTCTTTCTTTGCATCATCCTTTTTAGCTTAAGCCCTTTGAGTTTCTTTTCCTACTCTTTAATAGCTTCATTGTGTGGCGTCTAGCTCGGGCGTACTCCCTCAAGCCTCCATAGGACCCACCTTGCAGGGCCCCTAGACTTATGGCTCTTATTAGTAGACCATCCTCGTGCCGCCCACGCAACCGTACTGTCCCCTCTAGGGCCCTTTGGCCCCTTAGGGTTTTTCTTTCGTGTCCTTTGGGTTCAAACCTCAAACCTCTCTTAAGAGGTTCTTATTTCCATCTCGAGTACCAATTGAGCTAACTAGCTCAATTGGTACTCAAGATGGAAATAAGAACCTCTTAAGGGAGGTTTAAGGTTTGAACCCGAGGGACGCGAAGGAAAAACCCTGAGGGACAGTACGGATGAGTGGGCGGCACGGGGATGGTCTACCAATAAGAGCCATAAGTTCGAAGGCCCCGCAAGGTGGGTCCTATGCAGGTTTGAAGGAGTACGCCAGGGCCAGATGCCACACATTAAGCCTCTCATTTTTTCATGTAGCCTTGTTGATAAAAATGTTATACATTTGAAAGACCTATGAAATACAAGATTAATGTAAGATTAAATGCAAGAACTATGAAAAATAGACTAAGTTGAAGCGAGATTTGTCTAATTTTACTTGCCCAAGAATTAGAGTTGATTTGTTACTAGGCAAAGAAAGGAATTTTCCCCCAAATTTGTTTTCAATAGAAGTAAAGTCAAAACTCTTTGAAGCCTTTAGAGCTAATTCCTTATCTTGGAAGATGCTTGCGTCTTCAGGAATGTCGAGAACTTTATCAGTAGCTTTATTTTCAACATTCTCATTGGCTTCAAAAGGCCCAACTACTTTTCTTTTCTTCGACATTGGGGGGCTAAAGGTCAAATGAGGGATGCATGGGAAGATCTAAAGTGTCCGTTAGTAGGGGAGGAGTTTTTTGTTTATCTGAGGCGTCGGATTCGCTTGTCTCACCTTTTTTCTTTTTTTTTTCTATGGCTCTTGCGGCAGCCTTCCTCTTTATTGCTTCTTCTATTGAAGGAAGTGTGATCTTCATTGAAGATAGTGCAGCTTCTACAAGCACAGCGTCCTCATCAGAAAGAGGAGTAATGTATTTGGAGGACCATACAACTGCTAAAGTGCACTTGTGGCAAATAAAAATTTAATTGACTCGATCAGGAAAATGAATAGGGATACTTGTGTGGATTTCTTTGAAGGTTTTCCAAGTTAAGGATTTCTTGAGTCAGTTAGGGTGAGAAATCTTAGCCCAAGAATTTCTTGTAAGACAATGAGGGCGTCAAGCTTCTCTTGGAATCTTTCTCCTTTTGGAACAGGATGGTTAAATGTGCAATCTGCAAAGAAAAAAGAGAAATGTAAGGATTAGTTGGAATGACTATGTTGAATGAAATGTGTCGAGACTCACCTATAGGACCAAAAGAAAATAAAAATGGAAATTAAGTAGACAACTCGACAAATTAGTAGTTGATAGACATGAAGAAGTATCTCTCTTCCCAATTCCTGTCTACATTAACAAAATGGTAATAATTCACTTTTATTGCTTATAAATGAAGTCAAACGGCCCCTTATTTTTATTGTTTTGTCTTAAATAGTAGCATCGAATAAAGTCATCTATAGTAAAGTGGAAAGCTACCTCTTCAATAAGTACAATCAGAGTAAGGAGTAATCGTGTTCTGTTTGGCATAAGTTGCGTCACTAAGATCTAGAAGTGAGATGTGACTTCAAGAATGAACTGAGGGATTAGCTGTCGAAGCCCCAGCTCAAACCACTTAACATACGTGTATAACCATCCGTCGTTTTGGGAATCCACTCGTTCATCATCATAAGGGAGTCGAAGTTTGACAGAAGCAAGAGTCCCATACTTAGTTTGAATGTTTGAAAGATCCTCATTCATAAGAGTCGATTATGGGTTTTTCCAAAAGAATGAAAGTCCATTTGTTGGAGATCTACACATTCTTTTTTTCGAGCCATTCAATCTTTTTGTTTCCATTGGAAGGGCCTAGGGTCTATCTCTTTTCTTAGCTTCATTGGTGCGTTCTGTTTCTTTGCTACTTCCTGCACCTCCAACTCTAGAAGCCTACTCAATCCTCAACTATTCTAGGATCCATTCATTGATTTCCCTATCATCATTGCTAACCTAAGGGTCGTTATCTTCACTCAATTGGAGCTAATATCAATTGCTTTCTTTGACATTTTTATATGACAAACAAAATCCTAAGGAAAATCTAGGGTTATGAAGATTTAGAGGCCAAAGTATTCGAGATTTAAAGAGTTTTGCAGAAGTTATCAAAAGTTCTAAACCTATAAGAATCAAACAGACTCAAAAATTATAGATTTTCTCAAAAAAGGGTTGAAAATGGCATTAAAGTGCTCAAAACTACAAGAAAATTAGACCTATTGAAAGAAAATTGCTAGAAAATTAAGAAAAGGAAGAGAATATTGCCTAAAAATCATAGAAAAGCTTAGGAAATTAGAAGCAAAATGCCTAAACTCGAGAGAAAAACAAGATGAAATCGAGAGAGAGGAAGGCCTGGATATTGTCTGAAGGCTAATAGATCAATGGCTAGGATTTATTTTTAGGAAAATGAACCAATGGCTAAGATCAAGTTTCTTTTTGATTTTCAGCTTAAACTGAGGCATTGTCTTTTCGAGTTGATGCTGACATAAGTGTTTTAGAAGTATCTCGAAATCCTTCAATCATATTATGCCATGTGTAATAGGCAGTTAAGATTCATGTTTTCCTAAGGAAGGGCAATGTTCATAGTGTGAAGCAAAGTTTCGGTTAAAGAAAGCAACGGGTCATTGAATTGGGGTTTTTAACCTGCTCAAAACAATCAATTCACACCTATAATTTATTACATCGATTAAGGAGTTAGGAGCTAACTATTGGAGTATGATTTGGTTAGTCCCAAATCATTCAATGTAAGGCCCAAAATAAGAAGTTTAGCTTACGGTTCGAGCAAATCGAGCCTAGCAAAGGTGTTTGATCATCTCAAATTGACAAAAGAAGCACCACTTGCTTAGCCCTATGTCGAATTAGGTCTTCGATCTGTTTGATCGATGGGTACTATTCTACTGCGATTGTATTCATTTTGTTATTTAAATCTACTTTATTATTGCAAGTTTTCAAGTGTCAGTTTGATTGGATCAATTTATGTATCCTAGCGTTACATAATGAAAGACGTGCTTAGCCTTTTGATGTACCAAAGTATGACACCCACATTTTGATAGTGGTATGCATGTCGGTATATTGGAGGCATGACTCTTGATAGCATAGACCTGTTATTTATAGATATGAAATCCATAGCTCCTCTTTAGGCATAGTGATATCCTCTTATATGCATTATCGTGTAATTAAAAAACTAGAATGCTCAACCATTTGGATACATAGGTATAACTGAATGGTATACTGTCTTTAGATGGTAAGTTTCCAATAGTAAGATAATGGAACGTAAGATAAAAATAATCGAAAAGGTAAGACAGAACTTGTCATTAAGCTGATTATAGATAATCCTATTGGGATATGATACACTATGACATGTCATAGAGACTTAGCTATATGGGCTTCGTAATTCTATATAGTTCTAGAGTGCAGCTCCAAGCTTTTAGTGGAGTAGCATTGGAGTTGATAATTATGAAATGTATATCTAGGACATTGGGTTTCATAATTATTCAGAGCTTAAATTATATAGGTCCATCAGGTCCCCTTTGTTATCTCACAAAAATCCTATAACTATATGGCATCATGAATTAGGATGTACGAGATGTCGAATCTCTCACCCTATTACAAGCTGACACGTGTCCTATTATTGCACGTAATTCTACTCCATTTCTTCCACCAGATTGAGGCCACAATCTCAAAGGATATTCTATAAAGGGCATTAGCAACCTCATTGAGACACACATGTAAGAACTCTACACTTACTCTGTTAAAATATATTCTCTTCCATTTTTCATTTTTGAAAAACATTTATGTACGCTATGTTTCATTCTTTCATTCATAGTGAAGTTCATGTTGGAAAAATAGTACGTAGCAGAATTTTAAAATTTTTAATACCAGAGTATTTTTCAAAACACTAGTTTGACACGCTATATGCATAAATTAACCAGATCTTTCTAACCTTGTTTCTCGAAAAGCTCTTGTAATCGATGAAGAGAAATGACGTTGTAGAAGGACTTCAATTAACTAGCCTTTTTTGCTATTGTTTATCCACGACTGGTGTGTGTGTAGGCTCACTCGTACAGCTTTCCACCAAGCGACTCTCCTTCTAACCAACTGAGAAATACCCAAAGCTATAGTTCATGATTTGTGAACAATAGCGCTCCGGGGAGTTTCAGAGTCTCATTGGTAGAGTACTCACTCTATATGTGTCAACTGATCTAAATAACAAAGAGAACACATTCTCTATTTATAGAGGTTGGACCTGGGTCAATCATTATCAGCTAAGTCCTCAAAATTTGAGTTTTAATCAGTTTCAAATTTGAATTCATGTAATTAGACTTGGAGTTTGATAGCCGCTGTCGACCACGATACACAAATGCGGTCGACTACGCCGTTATAGATACCCTATTTGAATTTGATTTGAATCCAAGGTTGATCTGATAGATGCTATCTCAACCTATTGGATAATTCCTATCTTATTAGTTCCAGGTATCTTTGATAGAGTTCAATTTTAATTTAAATAACTCAATAGAAAAGTTATCTGATTAAAATAATCATATTCCAATAAACCCATACAAATAAGATATTATCCACAATAATTCAACATATTTATTTTGAATTAATTCACTAAATTAATTCAATCGATAAACAAACATGTTTATCTTGTATTAATTACAGAATTAAAACATGAATTGTTAAATCTAATTATCTTGAATTTTAGTCAATCTAATAATTTAACATAAGTTACCAATTTATTAGAAAAGCATACCCTTATCGTTATAGGATTTTTGTGAGCTAGCAAAGGGGACAATATGAACCTATATAGTTCAAGCTTCCGATAATTGTGAAACCTAATATCCCAGATATATATTTCATAATTATCAACTCTAATGCTACTCCACTCAAAGTTTAGAGCTACACTCTCGAACTACATAGAATTACGAAGCCCGAACAGCTAAGTCTCTATGATATATCATGACGTGTTGTATCCCCATAGGATTATCCATAATCAGCTTAAGGATAAATTATGTCTTCCCTTCCTAATTATTTTTCTTTTACGTTTCATTATCTCCCCATTAAAAAACTTATCATCCAAAGATAGTATACCATTCGGCTACATCTATGTATCTAAATGGTTGAGCACTCCAGTTTTCCAATTACAAGATAACACATATAAAAGGATATCAATGATTCCTAAAGAGGAACTATAGATTCCGTATCTATGAATAACAAGTCTACATTATCAAGAGTCATGCCTTTAACGTACCAACATATGTACTAACATAAAATGTAGATGTAATCCTTTGGTACATCAAAAGGCATAAGTCTAGACAATAGGCCCACTATTCATCTCAAGATTAAGATACAACGAATATAATTATCTAAAGTGAATCGATTTGCCAAGACAGAATTATTAATCCAAATCAATTCACTTTATGTCTCGATCCAATGCATCGTCACTTATGACAATGCACCAATGTTTATATTCGCAGAGTATGTTGGAAAAATAATACGCAGCGGAATTTTTAAAATTTAAATCAGAGTATTTTCCAAAACACAAGTTTGACATGCTATATGTATAAATTAACCTGATCTTACTGACCTTGTATACGCCGAAAAGCTCCTGAAGTTTGTGTAGAGAAGTAACGTTCCAGAAGAGCCTCAACCAACTGGTCTTCTTTGCTATTCTCTATCCATGATCGGAGTGAGTGTAGGCTCACACGTACAGCTCTTCCTCAAGGTGAC